>VDFB02382242.1:0-22783 GCA_007258455.2 Sequoia sempervirens
TGCTATTGTGCTTATGAAGGAAAATTTTTAAGCAAGGCAGTGAGTGGTGGTTTGGAACAATGGCAGGTATGAAGGACTTGCTTTATATGCATACTATGCAGTCTAGCTTAAGACAGCGTTCTTAGAAGAGATTGAAGGTGGATTGAAGGTGGATTGGTGGAACCGCTGGTTACCATGAAAAGGATTAAATCAAACTGAGATCTATTTAAAGCCAGCCACGGTCATGAAGATATTAAAGATGTCACATGCAAAACCTAGTAGCCGGAGTAATGAATACAGTGCCAAAGAGGATAGTGTGCTGGGGCAGATTTAGGAGATCTCCACATTATCTAATTACAGGAAATACATCATTTATTTATTTTTTTAATTAAAAGAAATCATTCTAAACCCTATATAGGATACATTGATACTTCAAAAGCCTCTAAAGGAATTTGAGATTATGCAAATATATGTCAAGTAACATTCATAAGGTTTAGAAAATCTTGATCACTCTCTAGAATAGCCCATTAAACATGGGTGCTTGAATGCACTACATAATTGATATAACACAACCACTCTGCATATCAACCAGAGTTATAGGCTCTTTATTGCAACAAGAGGTAATCACTCTTTCGATCATGCTATAATTACATCCTAACCTGTTAAACTTGAGACAACCTGAATGCACCCAATGATGATTGACACCTACATTATACAACCTGAATTAACTACATTATATGAGTGCCTCCATTTCTATCACAACATAGCCACATTAAACTTGGGTCACACATGAATGCATCCTATATTTGTTATAGCACAATGTGCCACATGACCAATAGAGTTATGGATCACATAATTACAGTCACAAGAATTTGTTCCTCCAGATCTTATGGTGATTCCACACAACAAAATCTGGACATGAAATTCTCAAAACCCTTAACCTCTAAAAATGAAATCATGAGATGTTGCTTTAAAATATGATTTTCAAACCTGGAACTACAAATCTGACTTCACAACTGAATTCTGCAAAAAGACAATGACTACCCTCAACTTGGTGATATCTTCTTGAATTTTTTTTGATTTTTCCCAAGAAAATCGTCCTTAGTTCTCCACAAACTATCTCAAGTAGAGCAAAACATTGTTGCAATAAATCGGGCGTGAACTCACTTTTCTTTATGTCAGCCACAATTTGATTTTTTTTCTATTTTTCATGTTTTTCAAAAATTTGACGAAAATAATAGCCAACATTTCGACTTAATGTTGGGGATAAACTTTCAAAAAATTGGAAAATTACACATCAAATTTTACAAGCACCCAACAACATCGAATTTTACATATTTCATTTCCGACAGTTTCATCAGATTTTGTAGTCAAATGTATTAGTGTCTAGACCTCAATTTTGGAATTTTAAGTGCAAATCCAAAGATTCCAAATGTTGTTACACCATCACCTCCTATAGTGATGGAATTCTTTAATGTGGAGTCACCGATTCAATTTCTGTATACAACGATTTACCAAAAAATCCTAACAAGTTGTGTCCTAAGTATTATTTTTACAAAGATGCTAAAGAACATATCAGTATATTCAAGGATACATGCTTTCAAGCAAGAATACAACATGAAGATGTTGTATGTAGGTTGTTCCCATATACTGAGTGATGAACTCTACCAGTGGTATATCAACTTGCCTCATAATTCTATTAGATCATGGCAAGACATTGAAACTCAATTTTTAGCCAGGTTTAGAACACTGGCTGATCCTACTTTGTTATATCATCAATTCACTCAAATCAAGAGGTTCGAAGGTGAACCTATAACTGCTTTTAATGAAATATTTCAAAAGGCTTATTATAGGTTACAAGCACCTTATGTAGTGGATAATTTTTTTGCTATCACAATTTATTATACAACAGTAGATCCTTTGACTGCTATGTTTGTGAAGCAAAGAGAAAATCCACCCACTACTTTACTAGAAGCCTTTGCTAAAGCAGTAAGTGTAAATTTAGAAATGAAACATCTTGGAAATGGATTGTTCGCGAATGGTGGAAATAGATTGAATATTTACCCTACCCCGAATGTAAATGGAGTCCCTATAGGTCATCTTATGGCTCCTAATGTTTATCCTATAGTGGTTCAGAATGGGACATTTTCTCAATATAATTTCTTTCAACCAGGAAATAGTCAAGCTTTAGTCCCTCACCCTGGTTCAGCTATTACAGAACTACATCATAATGGAAATTATTTTTTCTCACAAACTCAAGAAAATCAAAATGTCAAAATCTCTGAGGAAAAGGAAGACATGAAATAAGTTACAACTAAACTAAAAAAATTAACCACAAAGGTTACACAATTAAGGAATCAAAATTTCTATTCTCAAAATAATAATTAGAATTCACAAAATCAAATGTATAATGCTCCCAGGCCACCTAGACCTTGGAATACACACCCTAATAATGAAGGAGTATAACAACCTTTAGATAATCTTGATTCAACTGATGAAAAGTATACATAAAAGTGAACTTAGTTGACCTTACAATGAACAATTGGTGTAGAATTCATAATACAAATGCTCATGCTGAAGTAGATTGTTCACAATTTAAAATTGTTTCAGACATTTTCCTTGCTACTACTCATTATAATGAGCATTGTGATTCTCATCCTACTAAAGGAAATGAATTAGTTCTGGTAGGATATTACTCTACTCTAGTCCTAGAAAGTTATGAACACTTCAAATTACCTATTGTTATCACAAGTCATGCTCATGAATATGATGTTGATAATTCGACTATGACTTTGGAACATATACTTTTCCTTATCAGGATGAAAATGAGCCTCAAGAAGAAATGGATGAAATGCATGCCTTCCAACAGTATCAAAAGGGAACATAATTACAACACAAGGAACAACATTAACAGTGGAGGTAGATTCAATGGGCCTTTAACAACATCCATCCTGCCTAATAACTTCAAAACTCCACTTGATGAAAAATCAAGTAATAATCCTAGGTTACCCAAAGTGACCTC
The DNA here is from genome assembly GCA_007258455.2 of Sequoia sempervirens. Classification (NCBI taxonomy): domain Eukaryota; kingdom Viridiplantae; phylum Streptophyta; class Pinopsida; order Cupressales; family Cupressaceae; genus Sequoia; species Sequoia sempervirens. Next base: position 3,002 of record VDFB02382242.1, read on the forward strand.
TCATTACAATTCATCAAATATTTCAAAAGGTGAAAAGATAGACTCCGCTAATCAAAACAATTTGACTAATTATTTAACGGAAGAAATTAAGAAGGTAAAGATTAGCCTTTCTCTATTAGAATTGCTTAAGACACCTGTGATCAAGAAAGATTTCTAAACACTTTAGAAGATTTTCCTAATCAAAAAAAATTCAAGGACATTCAAGTGAAAGATAGTCAGGCTAAAGCAAAAGATAAGAACATCGTTCCCATAGAGGATGCACAAGTAGCCTTTTACAAAGGAAAATTAGAGTCCCCACCATTTTTGCTCACTTTGAGAATATTCAGTAAGAATCTTCATAATTGCTTAGTAGACTCTGGAGCATCTACTAATGTGATGCCATTATCCATATGTCAGACATTAGGGTTAACCCCTACAAATTCTTTAAAGACAGTCACTCAACTTGACAAGACAGAGGTAAACGTAGTAGGAGAGTTGACTAATATTCACATGCAATTGGCTTCTGATCCCAAAATCCAATATTCTATTGGCATTCAAGTCATGGAGATACTTGATACTTATGGTATGCTTCTAAGGAGAGACTGGTATAAAACATTGAATGGATACATGGCTACCAATTTCTCACACATGTGGTTACCATGGAAAGGAGTTCCTAATCAAATTTAGATTGAAAGAGAACCACACATGAAATACATGATCACATATTATAATCAGAAAAATGAAGTTCTATATATCGATGTAGAACCAGGTGTTTACAAAATACGAAGTTCAAGAGTTAAAATTGAGGAAGTTTTCACTTGTGATGCTAAGAAATCTAATGAATTGACTCCTAGAATAGATGGTTTAATTGAATCAAATTGTGATTCTTCTGAAGAAGAGAATAGTCCTTATGATAAATTTCAGAATAATATTATTGCAAAAGCTCAAGAAAGAAGTAAAAGTAAAATTTCACTAAATTTTTTGTTGTTGTGGGATTGGTGTAGGTTGCATAATGCTACACATTTAGAAAACAACTATATGATGTGTCTGGAGATAATCCATAGAATTGAGAATCAACACTATCCAAAGCCTGATAACATCAAAAGAATTAAACCAGAAACATGTAGAAACGAAGATCAAAATATACAAACTAAAAATATTTACACAATGATATCAAAAAATGGTCAAATATTGGCTATAGATGATCAAGCATGCATTCTTAAATTTGATAGATCAAAATTAAAACAAGGAATTGGAATTGGAGTTGAACTTATCAACCCACAAGGTAAGTCTTTTTTTGTCGTATATCGATTGCAATTTCAATGTACTAACAATGTGGCAGAATACGAAGCCCTTATACATGGCTTGATCTTGGAAATAAAGAAGAAAGTTAGAATCCTTAAAGTGTTCGATGATTCAAAATTGGTAGTTAAACGAGTCAGAAAGAAATATATTTGCCACAACAAAAGATTATCCAATTATCGACACAGAGTATGGGATTTAATTGAAGAATTGATGCATTCAATATTACACATATCCCTAGAAGATTCTATCAAAGAGTCGATGCTCTAGCTACTGTTGCCAGTACTTTAGAACCTTTAAAGACCACATATCTAAAAAGTTTCACAGTTGAATTGGTACAATTACCTTTGGTTCCTGATAATGTCACTAATTTGCAAGTATTCAAAGATGACCGACACATATTGGAATTCATCACTATTTTTTGTATTTTTGAAGCACAAATAATTGAAGAGATAGATCACCCTGATGGTGAAGTTCAGGATGAAGAATTGACTCAAGCCAGAGATAACACTCTGAAAGGAATGATTGAGTTAGAACAATTGTTCAATATTGACCAGATAGTTAGATAGAAGGATTCTATCTGAGTTATACAATTTTCATACTAAAGAAGATCCTAAGAACATACTCATAGGGAAGGTTTGTACTGAGGAAGAAAAGAGAAATATTGCGCAGGAACTTAAAGATTACTAGAAAGTCATAGCATGGACATATAAAGACTTGAAGACTTATGACACTTCCATCATTACGCATACTATACCATTGAAGCCTAATGCAAAATTTTTTTGACATAAACAACATCCAGTAAATGCACTCTTAGAGCCTTTAATTCAAAAGGAAGTTCAAAAATTGTTATCAGCCAAGATTCCCCATAAGGAAGAAGAATGGAGATATACAACTGTGTGTAGATTTTTAGAATCTCAACAAGGCATTTGAAAAAGAAAATTATCCATTACCCTCACTTGAAAAAGTGTTACAAATAGTTAATGGTTTGCAAATGATGTCCTTTTTGGATGGATTTTCTGGATATAACCAAGTAATGGTAGTGAGGGAAGATAGGATGAAAACAACTTTCACCATGAAGTGGGGAAGATTTTTTTAGAGAAGGATGTCATTTGGATTGATAAATGTTGTAGCTACATTCTAGAGAGCCATGGACTATGCTTTTTGAGAATTGATAGGAAAATGTATCATTATTTACATGGACAACCTCACAGTATTTTCTAAAGATAGAAGATATCATGTTCGAGATCTCAGAGCAATACTACAGAAGTGTAAAACTTATGGAGTTTCATTAAATCCTAAAAAATGTACTTTCAGGGTGACTGAAGGAAAGTTACTGGGACATATCATTTCTAAACACGATATTTCAATCAACCCAGATAGAGTGAATGTGTTACTCAAGTTACAGCCCCTGGGAAGTAGAAAAGAATTGAAGTCATATTTTGGTAAGATTAATTTTGTTCAAAAATTTATTACAGGATTCGCCAGAATAGTGAAGCCACTCAGTGATATGTTAAAGAAAGATGCCAAAATAGAGTGGATGAATGAAGCTAAAATCACCTTCGAGACTATAAAGACTGCTATCACAGAAGCACTGGTATTGGTAAGCCCATACTATGTTAAACCTTTTTATATTTACTCATTTGCTTTTGGTCACACTTGTGCAGCAGTATTAATACAAAAAGGAGAAAATAAAGAAGAAAAACCAATTGCTTTTATGAGTGCTTTGTTCAAGGAAGTAGAGTTTAGATACAAAAATATTGAGAAAAAAACCTTTGCTTTGGTCAAAGCTATACGTAATTTTAGACATTACATCCTTAGAAGTATATTCAAAGCTATTGTTCTAGATCCAGCTGTCAAAATGTTGTTAACATAGAGTGAACTCAAAGAAAAGAGAGCTAAATGGGTCACCATTTTACAAGAATATGATTTAGACATCATACCCATGAGGTTGGTCCAAGGAAAAGCTTTGGTTAAATCTATTACAAAAATAGATCCACAAATATCAAGCCAACAATACACATTGGATGAAAAGGATCAAGAAGATTGGTATTCAAACATTTGGCATTATTTGGTCGATCATACTTGCCTCGATCATATGCAAAGGAATCAAAGAAGAGCCCTCAAGATAAAACCACAAAGTTACATGATTAAGGGAGGAGCTCTATTCAAAAGAAATTGTGAAGGAATTTATTTAAGATGTTTAAATAGAACAGAAGTTGATAAAGTGTTGTAAGAACTACATGATAAATTTGGAACAGCTCATGGAGCACCTCTAGCTACTACACACCTCATTTTGAGAGTGGGCTACTACTGGCCCACGATTTTTAAAGATACTTATGAGCATATCAAACATTGTTATACATGTCAAACAACATCAAATAAAGGAAGATTCAATGCTCAACTGTTATAGCTGGTGATGGAGATGCATCCCTTTTCACAATGAGAATTAGACTTTATTGGAACCATCAATCCTCCATCTTCCGATGGTCACAGATTTATATTGACTACTACAGACTATTGTACCAAATGGACAGAGGCATTCCCTAGCAAGCAATGCACTACAGATGTGGTCATCAAATTCTTGGAAGAAAACATTATCACCAGGTTTGGAATGTAGTATGCATTGGTATGTGATAATGGTCCGGCTTTTGCTTCATTGACATTCTCTAATTAGGCATTTGAATATGGCATAACATTAAAATTCTCATCTAATTATTATCCACAAGGAAACAAATTAGTTGAATCATCAAATAAAAATTTGTTGGATATAATTAGAAAATTGATTGAAAAGAACCCTAGGGAATGGCATTCCTTGTTAAAATTCACCCTTTGGGTAGATCGTACTAGGATGAAAGCTATATTAGGAAATTCTCCTTATCATTTAGTCTATGGGGTAGATCCTATACTACCAATAAACTTAAAAATCCCTACCTGGTAGTTTGTACAAGAATATATTGGATTAGATGATCAAACAGAAGCCAGATTGTTGCAAATTGATGCACTTAGATGAGAAATGTACACAATCTATAGATCATTTTTCTAAACATCAATCTATAGTGAAAACATGGTTTGATAAGCGAACTAGATTAAAGACTTTCAAAATATCTAATTTGGTCCTGTATTGGAACAAAGCTCATGAATGTAAAGATGAACATGGTAAGTTTGACAAATTATGGATAGGCCCATACCAAATTTCTAAAATCTTGGGTGATAGTACTTATAGATTGAAGTCTTTTACTGGTGAAGATATCCCATTTCCTATGAATGGGTAGTTCCTAAAGCATTATTTCCAATCATAAGTAAATAGTTTTTTGTAAATAGTTTTTGTAAATAGTTTCTTTTTCGTAGATGGTTTTGCTTGTGTTTTTATTTTTATTTTTTTTGGGTGTTGCATCATTTGGATTTACATTAATTGGCAACCTTTGAAGGTCTACAAGTCAATAGAACATAAACTCCAGAACTTTAATCTATATTTTGAGCGAAAATAGTTTTCCATTTATAAATTGTTCAAGAATTATTCAATTTTATATAGTCTGATTAACATGAATCATTCAGTTGATGTTGAGCTACAAATGAATACATTTAAATTCATTCTACTGAAATTTGGGATAACAATTGTTTGCATTAATTGAAAAATCAAAAGACTACCTTTGCTACCACTGTAATTCACAACCTAATAGCAGGCTTCATTGTTTGCAAGTTGATAAAAGAGTTATCATTGCAATATCAAAAGTGAAAAAATTAGCTATCATTGCCATATCTAAAAATAAATAAAAGATATCAACTCATTAGGCCATCCAAATAACTCTACCAGGGCTATGGATGCTTGACTGGTAGTAGAGCTATGTTTGGGGGAATTACAGAGATAACCTTGTCAAGGCTATGGACTCTTGACTAGCAACAAGGCTCTATCCCTGGTTGGCTTAAAAGGAATTATCATATTATGTAGATTAATGCAAACAACTATTATTTCTAAGTTTACTATCGAAAAAATGATCAATTGCACACACATGAGCTCAGTAATAATTAATTTTGCATGCTAACTGAAGAAAAATTTGAATGTGGAATAAGGATCCTATGATTTATAATTAGAATACTAAAGAAAGTTGGAACATTGATGTTAGATCTAGAATTGAATTTCTATTATTTTTGTTTAGTTTTGTTGGTTGCTAGTTGTTGTGTGGACTCTCAACATGCCCCATTTTTCTCCTTGGAAAAATGTGGACCCCCCTTTTTTTCCTTTTCCTTGCTCTTTTTGTTTTTGCTCGCTTCAACATTGTTTTGATGCTCGGTCAGTTGCTAATTTCCTCTCTCATTTTCACTTGGCCTCTTTGTTGTCATATCCTTTTGTTTCTAGTTTTGGTGTTTCGGTATGCTCTTAATGTTTAGCATGTTACCAGAAATTGGAATCCCAAAGTCTTGCGTTTGGGTCAAAAGAATTTGTATCTTCATAAGATTCTAGCTCCACTCGATATTTCATTGATCAATTTTTTTAATCCCTATAATTTCCTTTTTTACCAGAGTCTGGTATTTTATTGTTTTTTTCCTTGAAAGTCGAGAGCCGGGGAGTCTATTTTGAAATTTTGTCAAATTTATCTTTTAGACTTGGTTTTTGGTCTTTCCCTTCATTTTGGTCTTCTCTTTCCTTAGAAGGTATTTCCCAAATCCCGGTGTTGTTTTCTCCTTTCAAAAGCAATATCAGAAATCTTTAATCTCGATCATCACCAATCAATCACATATCTTTTAATGAAATATACCTTGTAAAGAATTAGCGTGATATCTAATTGCCATGTATAATCACCACATCATCTTTCTTCTCAAATAGCGAGCCTGTGCAGAAATCTAGGTCTTCGTGATTTGGACCATAATCCGTAATGATTGCATATTTATTCTAGGAATTAATATGAAATAACAAGTAATTAATGAAGGTGGCGAACTACCTATGTACTTGGAACCACCTCAAGCATGCAATTACTTTTACAACACTCCACTTTGCATCATATTTGCAAATTTTCTAAGGACATTAAATTAACGAAATGACATTGGTGTGCAAAGAGAGGTAAATTTTGAGAAACTAAGATGTAGCTTATACTAAGGGTTTTGAAGTTACATTATAAAGAATCACCATTATTAATGAGAACCAGGTATGTTTTGAATAATTGATATTTTGTTAAGTGTTTCTCAGGCTCAAAAAATCTTGATAATGGTATTTCCCATTTAGAAATTGAAATGTTGATTATGCTCTGAGTTGTTAAATTTAATCGAAAATAAATTGAAAATTTTATGAAACATAAGTTTTGGTTAAATCTAACCCTAACTCACACACAAGACACATATTCTTAAAATTACAGAGCACATTATATATAAAATGAGTGCTTCTAACGCAAGGGTAGAAGATGAATTTAAGTATTGCAATTCACAAGTTGTACCCATTAACGTAGTGGTTACATACACTCATATGGGATGGTCTTCCAACATTGAAATCTGTTCACGACTATTACAAGAGAATTCTTTTGTGTACCAAGAGTGCTATGGCAAATGGGTTACTTCCTGCAAGAGGGTTTCCGCCAGCAATGGAAGCTCCTGAATTAGTTATGCAATGTATAAATAGTTACAACCCAACCATGGGGATTGTTGAGAAAGAAGGGAGAATTAATGCAGACCTGTCACAAAAAGGAATAATATACACATTTGGTCTCCCCATTTACACAGATGTTCAATGCCAACCTAAAGGCCAAGACCAGGACATATCAAAGCACTGAAGAGCGTAATAGAGAAATTATGAGCACGCAATGGTGCCAACAACCAATTACATAACAAACCAAGGTAATTCAAAGGTCTATGTTTAAACAAGAAATGAAAGACATTATAACTTTGTTGAGCAGAGTCATTGGTTTAAGAGATGCAAGAAAATTTGAACCCTAGATATTCGTGATAATATCATGCATGATAGAGGGTCCTATGGAATTGCATTGGGGAAAATTAATAAGTTATAGACTACATGACCAAATTACTACATTCCCCAAAACTAGATGCTTCTATGTGTCATCATATGTTATTTACTCTTGTGCTATGAGAGCCATTAAACAAGGGTTGAAACAGATTGGCACTTTGGGTACAAAGGTTGGCAATAGTTTGATATATGCACATCTACCCTAGATCATCATCCACGGGTATAAAGATGATGTTGTTGTGGTTGTGTTTCAAAAAAAGTTGTTCGATCAAGTTTATCCTTGTGATTCAGGCAAGGCATTAAAACATCTATGAATTAAAAGCAATAAAATAAATTAAAACTATGAGTATCAACCTTGGTCTATAGGGAAAATTACCATGATGTATGAAAATAATCAAATAGGTGGTGGTCCACACCAAATAAACTTTCCCAATGATAATGAGAAATTTAATATCAATAGAAAGAAATAATTCAAGAAAATGAGAACACTATTACCACAAAATAGAGATATGATTTAGGAGTTGTAAAATATGCAAGCTATGTAGTTCACAAAGAACTTCAATCTACCATGAAAAGAAAGATAATTCTTTAAAAATAGAGTTCTTCAACCTTCAATGTAAATTTAAGTAGAGTTTCTCCATGAAAAACAAGAGTGAGAGCCAATAGAGTAAAAATATAATTTTGTAAAGAAGGAATGTGAGTTTTTTTCAGTTGGATATGTGAGAATAGAGTATTACTTCACCAAGTTGATGTTACAATAGGTTTCAGTAATAAATTGAGTGGGAAACCAACATTTTAAACTCAAAAACTTTTGGGATTCTAGTACATCACATAGATGTCTATGTGTCACCCTCATGTCCTAAGGAAATTCTACTAAATTTGACACGTGATCTTAAGATAATTCTTTAAAAATAGAGTTCTTCAACCTTCAATGTAAATTTAAGTAGAGTTTCTCCATGAAAAACAAGAGTGAGAGCCAAGAGAGTGAAAATATAATTTTGTAAAGAAGGAATGTGAGTTTTTTTCAGTTGGATATGTGAGAATAGAGTATTACTTCACCAAGTTGATGTTACAATAGGTGTCAGTAATAAATTGAGTGGGAAACCAACATTTTAAACTCAAAAACTTTTGGGATTCTAGTACATCACATAGGTGTCTATGTGTCACCCTCATGTCCTAAGTAAATTCTACTAAATTTGACACGTGATCTTAGAATACAGACAAGAATGATATTACAGCCCAAAACTTGGGAAAACCCTTGTGTAGGGGAAATTCTAAAGAAAATGCTAAAGTAGGTTGAAAACACAACATGAAATTGTGAGGGTACACAATTTTCTATGTTACATTTTGCATCCCTTTATTGGGCTAATGACACTAGGTAATAAGCTATGCTTAAGTATAGGAATGGAATAGTAAAAGTAAAAATTAGAAAAATGATACATAAAAATATACTATAGAGGATGCAAAAATTCTCCAGGTGAAAGAATGATGGTCCTAGAATAGGAACCTATAAAACCACAACATTGGGTACCACAATCCTTCAAAATCACAATGTTAAGAAAAACAGTCCTATAAGATCAAAATATATTAGTTAAAAAATTAAAGCAGTAAATAAAAGAATTCTAAAACAACAAGAATAATGATATGAAATAAAATTGACCAAAAATAATTAAGGGTGAATATTCCCTCCTCATTTTTTCCAACCAATAGGAGGAAAAAATAGGAAGGTTAATTAATCTCTATGAGATTTAGAGAAAATTTATGGAGATTATCCCCAAAGGTTTATTCTAAAAAATAAGAGTAAAATAGTAAATATTTAATAATAAGATGGAGCCAAGATCGACATGGAGAAAATTTCATGAAAATTTAAGTCCATACAAAGAAGTTATGAAGGTTTCCATGTAATAGGTGCTTCAAGTTTTTTGAAAAATACTATAAATAGTATTCAATTTTTTGATAATTTACATAGCATCACTTGGACTATCATACTCTATTTCTAGGTTATCCTTAAAAAAGATAGTTGATATGAGTCATATATACTAGTGTACTCTATTTTTAGGTGGATCATGTGAAAATACTTAGGAATTGCATGTATTAGTGTATTTTTTAATAGGAAATCTTGATAAGGGTGGGCTAATAGCTATTAATGCAAATAGTGTGCATTTGCATGTGTGAGTATAATATGTGTGACCCATTAAACTATTTACATGTATGGTAGAAAGTATTTTAAGGTAGTGTGTAGTTTCAATGATGTGTTGTCTCCATAATAGGAAAAATAAATTATGCTATCATCTAAAGTATAGCTAAGGATAACAAATATAATGAATAATTGTCTCTATCTATTAATTAAAAATAAATATTACAGATATTCATAAAAAAATATGGGTGGTAAGAAGGCACACCCTGAAGAGTCACATGGGCAACACCCAAAAAATAGAAAGCACTTAAAACAAGAAAAGGCCACTAAGTGGCTATAGTAGTGACAATAGAAGGAGGGTCCCTATCATTTGGCCTACCCCATACATTAGGGGGGCCCAACCATCGTCATCCTTCTCTTTCTCTTCTTGCCGAGTGGGAGAAATAGCCAGATCTAGCCTTGGAAACCATTTTGAAGAATCAATCGGCCAACTAGAAGCACCACCAAGAGCTCCGCTAGAGGGCCAACCAAAAGAACCACCACCACCTCTAGAAGCTCCCCTAGAAGGCCACCCCAAGGTAGCCCATGGATTAGGGGAGGGAAAACTTCTGCGAGGATGTAAGTCACTGTGACGTGGAGCCCGGGAGTAGGGATGAGTCACATGAGCATTGATAGAGCCACTCCTATCTCAACGAGAGTCATGAGGAGGCGAGCAACTTTAGGAGGAATCAGGAGAAGGTGACACATGAGCAACCATGCAGGGGGAATTCCCCCAATGGTCCAAGAGCTCCTGAAGGTGAGCTACTTCAAGTGCAATTTTATTAGCTTGCACTTGAATTTGCAATAACACATTAGAACATTTAGTGACTTTAGGAAAAAGTGATACATGTTTATAAATCTAGCTATAAGAAAAAATAATGGAGTTTCTATCTTTCCAAATATTGAAGAGGATTTCCACCTTGAAAGTATACCAAATATGGGTATACTTATGTGGAAGGCAATGCCAATTGCCTAGCAAAACCATATGTCAAGAGAAAGACTTAGAATGAAAGGGTTGAAAGAAATCATGAATCCAATTCAACAATTGTTGAGCTCTGGAACAAAACCAACAGAGGTTCTTGAAAGACTCAGGTTGCACATAAAAAGGGCGCTAAGGGTTAGGAACCCCCATGTCAGTAAGGTAAGATCCTATTGGTAAGACTTGGAAAATAATACACCAAGCAAAGTGGGCAAGCTTGGGCTCAACAATAGTAGCCCACACATTAGCAAATCTACGGTGCCAAACTGACAATGGGGATTGAAGATGCCACCTCTTGTTCCAACTATTAACCATTGAGAGATGAGTATAAAGTCATTGGTAATCAAGTCGAGGCTTGTAGTTCTTGAAAGGGGTATTAGGATCCCATTTTCAATCTTTCCACCAAGGCTTGGCAGAATGGATACCAATTTTGTTCAGCATGTCAACTAGAATGGCATTAAGGACTCCTTCAAAGATTTCCTGGTCATGACACTTTAAGCCAAACTTGGATTGGAAAACTCCCCATGATATGATGCTCATTGTGGGTCTAGAAAATAATTCATGAGGAGTTTGAATACCCTTCTTGTGAAATTTGAGAGCCTTAAGCCAGGGTAACTTGGCAAGAGGATGTCCCAGAGTGGTGAATAAAGGAGACCACCAAATATTTTATTGATTGAAAGATTAAATATCTCTAACACTAGTGCCATTCCAATTGAGCTAGGGCTTGAGAACCTCCCAGGCTCACCAAATTCTTTTGGCAACAAAGGTGCCTTCAATATAAATAGGCTCCTTTATAATGAGAAGGGTATGAAGACTTATCCCTTTCCAAGCCAGTTTGTAAACTGGATAACACACATAAATACAATTTCTAAGAAGAATATTTCAATCCTCATTTCCAATGAGAGCATGGATTATCCACTTGGCACAAATAGTAGTTTGTTGTGTTTGAGTGGACAAAAGGCCAAGCCCACCAGAATCTCTAGGAAGGAACCAAAACTCCTAGGAAACACGGTGAAACCCTTTGTGAGTCTTAGAAGAGGCCTAAAGGAATTCCATGAGTAACTTTTCAAGCTTCATGTAGGATGCCTTGGAAGGGGCCCATCACGAAGAGTAGTAAACATGATTTGCTACCAAAACTTTAGAGCACACCTAGAACTTGCCATCCAATGAGAGCAACTTAGTGATCCAAAAAGTCAGCTTCTGCTCAATATGAGAGAGGATGGCTTTCCATAAATCCAAAGATGAAGCTTGAAAATCAAGGGGGATGCAAAGGAACCTGAAGATCTCCCCGAGAGCAATCCACTTCCAACCATACTACTATATCCACAGAGGATTGGGAAGAATGGATTGATGATAGCACTGAGTTTTGTGCCACTGAATAGTAGAACCAAAGGCCAAGAAAAAGGTCTTAAGATAGATGAGGGTAGATTTGATGTTATCCTCTTCCTCCAATAGAGTGGGGAAAGAGTCATTCGCAAAATGGCCATTGATGAATTGTGTTGACGAGTTGGGAAAGGTGATCCCCCAGACAAGCCCGTGGGAGACATAGTGGGCCAAGAGACAACCAAAACCTTCAGTAGCAAGGAGATACAAAGGAGGCAAAGGGAAACCTTGGCGAATGGAATGAAACAATCCAAAGGGTTGGGATTGGTTGCCATTAATGGTAATTCAAGTAGAGGCATCAACAAAAATGATACTCACAAATTGAATAAAATGAGGACCAAAACCCAAAGCATAAAACATAGTATGAATAAAAAGGCCATTCAATGTGGTCATAAGCTTTAGAAAAATCAATCTTCAATTTTTTATTTTTTTTGATGTGAGTGCCTAGCCCACTCCATACCCTCCCAAACAACAATGAATGAAAAGTGGGGCCAAATCATGCAAGTAAGTCTCAATTTTTTATAAATACTTCTTTGCTAAGTCACCAACCCACGTTAGCCCAAATCAAAACTATCTAGAGTCTTGAATGCATACCTACTCATTCTATGGGTTGGATTAAGTGGTGGAATAATATAGAGATGGTTTTTTGGTTACCAAAGATAGTGGAAATGGTTGCACCTAAATTGTGTCACTGTGAAATGGTAAAAAGTAAAGAAAGCAAGTTGCATGTGCCACATAATAAGAACAAACACAATGAAGGGAATAAAATTATGAATAAAATCAACCAATGATAGAAGTGAAACAATTTGATGGTTAAGTCAAGTCCATTGTGCAAGGAGAATGAAGAAGAGCTTTCTCCAAAGGGAAAGGTGTAGTAGAGGTGAATACATAATTTATAGGAGAAATATTGATAATGGATTAGAACATGTTAGGAGGAAGTGTATCAAATATAGTAGGAGCAAGAGATACTCCATGTATAGGAGGGATTCATGAATAGAAATGGATTTAATAATTGTAATAGGTGAGATACAAGAAGTGGAGATAGAATGGTTTTTAAAAAATTATTCAAATTTTAAGAGAATGGGTAAGATATGTTTAGAAGGGTCAAAATGAGGTGCATAGGATCTAGTTTTAGTTTTGGATGGAGAGGAAATAGGTTGAGTAGGTCAAGTAAAAAGGGGATCCATGGGTGGGGGGGTAGGAGAGGGTTCATCATATTTGAGTTAAGGATGATCTAGGAATATTTGGTCAATTTCAATGGCACAAAGAACTAAATTAAGACAATAATAAAATTGTCATAAAAGTAAATCATATTTGATATGTGGTAGTAAGTTCTAGCAAAAAAGAGGTTCAAGAAGGTCCTTGGGAGGCTTGCAACCCCATCAAAAAAGAAAGGAAAATAAACAAGAAGAGATGCCTTGAACACTCTCATTGATGCCTATTTTTATTGATCCAAGTGTGTAAGAGACTTTGGGTTTCATGTTATAGTTAAAATGATAGATAAATGCATAAACAACATCTAAAAAGTAGGGTAGGGAATGAGTAGTTAAGGTAGATAACTAGTCTAAAGTTATATTTAATAAGCTGCTAGGAAATAATTTGGCTAAGACATAGTCATCACATGCATGAATCAAGCATATGCTAGAGAAGTGTCTTACATTGTTCAATGGATCACCATGGTCGTTGTACTTATCAAAAGAAATATTTCCCATTTCATTAGGAGAGGGGTATGTGAGTATCTCAAAAGACAAAGGAGAGAATAACCATGTAGGTGTAGGAATAATAAGAGGATGGAGAGAAGTATCCAACTTAGAAGGAGAAATAGGACTAGTGTTAGGAGTAGGTAACACATGATAAATAGATGGTGATGCATCTAGAAAATAAAGTGGTATAATAGTATTAGCATGCAAAGAAGGTGGAGAAATATAATGGCATAGGTCCAGGTCTAAAATATATTTCTTATATGTGAGAATATAAATAGTGGATACAGAATCATGAGAAAGATAATGTACATATCAAAGGAGGAAGATCAAGCAATCTGACATTAAGGATCTGATTGATAATGATAGCATGATAATTATTGTCTACAAGATAGAGTTCATCCTAGAAAGAAATATGAGGGGAATAACAAGAGAAGAGTCCATATTACTAACAAAAAAGATCAATAGAACTATGAGTCTCATCATCACTTCAAAAGGAGACATCAAAACACATTAAAATAAAAGTTATCAATCAAAGTTTGAGAGCCATATGGTGGATAATTGTTAACTAGAAGAATAAGATCCTCATAGGTGTTGAGGGAAGATAAGAAGGCCTCATATTTTTATGAGATCTGCAAAGTTTGAACATGTATCCAACAAAGGTAGAGAAGTGGGAAAAGAAATACTACCATTGTGGACTATGGGAGAGGTAGAAGAATTAGAAGAAAGATTCTCAATAGGATTAAAAAAAGGAATGAAAGAAAATAAAATGAGTATAAAAATCATCTATCTCACATAATATGCTACCATGATATGTCATGGAGATAAGTGTAGTGAAGTATTCTAGCATCTAATGAAATACATGCATAAGATCTATAAATGTAGAAATAATAGAGAAGTAAATTCTAAGATTGTATTCATGAAATATGTGCATGCATCATTGTTATAGATGAATATTATTATATCATCCAAGACATATGGATAGGAATCAATGAAGTGAGAATAACTTATAGGCCATGATGTACACATGTAAATAATACCAAGAGAAAGAGATAGAAGGATCCATTAGAAGATATGGGGGATAGAAAATTAATGAAGAAATGTGTATAAAATTTGGTTGTAGGCCACCATTTTTCTCCTTTAGGACTATGGAATGAGGTTCAAGGTAACATTCCAATTTGTTTGTGGGAAAGATAAAAAATTTATTTAAATTTTTGGGAAGAAAATATAAAGAAAAGAAAGGGGATTTATCTTGAAGAGTCAGGTTCACCAAATGTAATATAAATTAAGCTATGTTAAGATTAAATTACATTAATTGAGCTGAGAGATGAATAGTGAAATAATAGAAAATTGGAATACACAATATATAGAAATGAATATCAAAATAGTAAAATTTAATAGAAAATGAACATAGAATGAGGTTTAGGAAGCTCACTAGTCTAGATGATAGCATACCATACTAGTCCTTTTGTCATGTTGTTGTCCAATGTGTGTTTTGTTTTCTAGATACACTTGAAAATGAAAATTGTGGAACTAGCATTAGTTCTTTCTATTCACCAAAAAGACAAAGAAACACAACACCATTCTTCTAAAGAATATTATAAGACACATGAATGTAAATACACTATCTAAAGAAACTAGTTTAAATAAATTTTAAAAATGACAAGAGTTGGAAGGAGAATACAAAACCTTTGTGCATTTGAAATTTTTTGAGCACTTGTTCTAGGACAAAGAAAATTGTTGGGGCTTCTTAAGAGCTTGACTTAAGGTCAAACCCCTATTCAACCGCTATAGAAACCTAATCTAGAATAATAAAATATTAGAGATTGTGTACTCTTAAAACCCTACATGCATCTATAGGGAAAAGAACCATAATATAAAAGTAACAATATAATTATTAACCCGTGTTCTATGGAGAGTAATACCCTAGTGTGTGAGAGAGCAAGAGGGTGACAAAATCCAAGGTGCTAAGAAGATGACAATAAAATAAACAAAATTCTATCCTCTTTAGTTGAGTTTTAAAAGATAGATTTAACTCAGTAAACCAATGTTAGTTGAGTTGTTGATTAGTTGTGTTTGAAAAGAAAGACAACTCAACTTCAAACATTTAAACATCACTTTATAACTTACGTTATAAAAATAAATTTTATAATTTATAATTTTATATCATAAAATTGACTTCATTAATCGGGTAAGTGTAAGAAATTGGGTCCACAAAGAGGGGAAGTTTCAGCCAAAAAAATGTTGAAAGAAATGAGTACCCATTTTTAAGAAAACAAGTACCCATTTAGTAATGGGATTGTGAGCCTTAGATTTGTATCTTGTTCCTAAATGTGTTCTCGTTCTACAAAAATTAAAATCCCAATCCACTTTTTTTCTTAGGCTTTAGGCTCGTGAAATGTTTGGTAGCCTAACCCTTAGCCTTTGGCCTACAACTAAAAAACTAAGGCAATGTCGAGAGAAATGTCTAACTTTGACAATATAGCTAATGGTTTTTTTTAGAATTAATTTATAAAATTGAAATCTATTATAGATCACAATGTCTAGTTTTCAAATATGTATTTTTTTATGATTGTATTATGCTTTCTATTTTATAAATAATTTCTAATAATACTAGTCCATAAACTTGAAATATTAGACTTTTTTTCTTTTCTAATAAATTTTATTTTATTAATTTTTTTGTAAAAACATAATCTTCAAACAATTCTCCACACAATGAAAAAAGTAAAAAAATGATTAGTTTGGTCAAATTATGGTGTCCATACACGTTGGTTTTTAAAAACAAAAATTAGAGCCAAAAAAAAATTATAAAAAAAGATCCTCATCAATCTTTAGTTTGTTACACATCTTTTCCCAAAACGAATTAGAAAAATATTTTATATTTAGGTCAAATTATGGTATCCATACACGTGCATGGTATGGTAAAAAAAAAAAAACTTTTAAAAAGTGGTTTTTGTACATGCCTATTAAAAATTAATTTGTATCATCTGGATATTAGAATAAATTACATATTTGGAAACTAGACTCAAAATACTAAATTTCATATTACTGAATTTTTAAAAGATTTTATGTGTAAGTGCTTAAATTACACTTCCACTTTTTGATATTTTGTGGACCCAACTTCTTGCATCAGCCCAACCCCTTCTAAAAATATTTTACTAAGTGATTTTTATAAATTGTTGCCTATTATATTAAATTCAAAATAAATTTATCCCATATTTTCCTAAGGAAACTACTTAATCATAATATGAGGACACACTCTAAATTATTTTATTAGCTAGGCATGAGGGATAGGCAAGTGTGTCTTCTCTCATGTTTGCATGGCTTTGTCTAAGCATTATATTCTCTTATACCTTTTAATTCCAAATGGATCAAGTATTATTCCACATAATATACATTTATGCCCATAGCCACATCATGTTATGCATATTAAGATTAATATCACATATCCCCATGGTCAAAATAACAATAATATCATTATGAACAAATCACCAACCAATAAAATCATGTCAATAAAAAAATTATCAAAACATATCACCATGTTTTTCATATTCACAAATATTAAAAAAAAGGTATTTGCTTTGGCATTATATCACTTTCACTAATATTTTACTTTTAAAAAAAAAATCATTTTTGATCATCATTGAACCAAACTCGAATCAAATTTAGTTTGGTGACTAAATCAAAGTTTATAAATAGAAATAGTGCATGGCTGGGCCACTCAGAGACTTGTTTATCTCGACATTGCATGAAACTGAATAACACAGAGATAGTGTGTTTCAAATGTTGAAACCAATCAGTTAGGAATTTTGCATCATGAATAACTCATGTGACTCAAGCAATTCTAGCTCAATCCTGTAAGTTAGGTCATTACAAAATGGAATCTCATTCTCAGCTTACCTTTTTCCTTGGCTTTTTATTTCCAGTGTCTAAACATGAGGAACCAACCAGGTGTGGTCAAAACATAAACAAGAAAGGAGAAGAGATTCATATGCACATTTATAAATGCCATTTCAAGATAAAACACCTTTTGTGTGACAGTGGTTAATAAATATGAGGACCCAAACTAATGACTTAAAAATTACCTTTTAATTTTTTTTGCCTCTGAATATTCCTTTCCTTGTGTGTGACTCAAACTAACTTATCCATTAGCTTCTATATGATGAGGTTTTGGTGAGCAATCAGAGCATAATTACAATGAAATGGTACACTTCTATGTTGCCACGCCAGAAACATTTATCATTATTCATAAAAACCATCCTTTGGACTTTTAGACATGCATTTTGCAATAAACCAAACTAATGATTCAGAATAAACATATGTGTCAACATGTGAGTGTAGTAATAACATCATTCCATGCTTAGTTGTTTAGAGATAATGCAAAATGGCCTCTAACTTGTTGAGAAGTTATTGAGATGACTTAGTATTGTTGTCATTGATGTCAAAACCTGGGATCTAGAAGGTTGTGCTCTGAATGATATACAAAAATGATCTATCCTATCGAGCGCTATGATGTTACATAGTGTGGATGTTATCCTTGATCTGGATGTGGCGGTAATTTTTTTTGGGACATCCGTGGAAGTCAGCTAATGCAGAATAATGAAGACTAATCTCTTTATGTTGGTTGTTGTGTTCAAAGCTTATTTCGGGTATCCTTACTATCCAAACATTCATGTAGCATGTTACAAGTTTTGGTATGTCTAATTATGTTTCTCCAGTTGATACTAAAATTGATGGTAATCAAGATTTGGTCTTGTTTGTGGCATTCCCATCGGCTCCAGAATATATTTCATGTAATTCAAGTTTTGCTATCTTCTAATAATTATGCTATCTTATGTATGACCTACTTATGGGTCCCTTGGTAACGTGGTAAGAATATCTTTATGTGTGAACTATCTTTTGGGTCCGATGCTAGCGTGCCAAGCCTTATTGAATATTTCAAGGTTATTCTTCATGTCGACATGTTTTTGCTAGGTCAAATTAGGACATTATGACGATATTGTGTTTGGTTGACTTAGAAGATTATGAAGACAATGGAATGGTATAAGAAAAAAATGATTTTGTTCGATGAAGAAGAAGTATGGTGTGTGCGAGCAGATAAAAGGGTGTGAAGGATTATGCGATAAGAAATATGAAGGCAAGTGTCAAGAAGAAGTAATCTATTTTGCAGAGGTTGTGTGAGGAAGGTGGACAAAGATTCCTGACTGAATCTGTTGTAGACATATATTGTGCTCTGAACCAAAACTAACTTCTTGCATATGTAGATGCAACTTCATCAGTTCATTTTTTTTAGTGAGACTATTTTGTAATTAGATGTATTAATTGGGAAATGAGCCCACTGACAGTGAGCCTTACCTGTAGTGAGCAATTTGGAAGTAAGCCTTTGTAAAAATCACCTTAACCAGTGTTCTATAATTGAGAATTAGCATTCTTCATGGTTTTTCCCTTCTTGGGTTTCCACATAAACTCTGGTGTTCATTGTGCATGGTGTTGTTATGTGCTTTCGTGTTCATATATGTTTGATTATTATCTGATTGATATAAGCTTGCTCCGGATTAATTAAAGTCAAGAAAATTGTTTTAGGATAACTAATTCACCCCCCTCTTAGTTATCTGGACTATTCAATAATTGGTATCAGAGCCTGGTCCCTTGCAGATAGAGCTTAACCACTTGAGGGAGATCTTAGCAGCTTGAAGAAGATAGCAAGAGATTATTACTTTGAGGAAGAACTAAAGATAATGTTAGATGACATGGAAAGCACAAAATATGAAAATGAATAATTGAAAGAAAACATCAAGGAGGAAAATGCTTGTATCGCAAAGCTAAGGGAGAAAACCTAAAAATTCAAAGAAAAAGACAAAGGGGTTAGCCAAGAATTAAAGGTGTGGAAGGAAAGTGTTATGGATCTAAAGCTACAGTTGGATGAATGCAAGAAGACTAAAGAAGATCTCAAAGATACCATCAAACAAAAAATGGAAGAATGGAAGAAGACTGAAGAAAATCTCAAGGATACCATCAAACAGAAATCAGAAGAAAATGAGAAGTTAGATCAAGAGTTAAGAAGGATGAAATCAGAAGCAAGAGTATGTGAAAGTAGTATAATTCTAGATCAACTCTTTTCCCTACAGAAATGTCACAAGGATAAGGGAGGACTTGGCTTCTCAGGTGAAAGCTCAAACCAGAACACTAAGGGAAAAGACAAAGTAGTTGAAATTGAAGCGAGATCTGTTGTAACAAACAAGGTCCGAAACTTAAGAACACCTACAAAAAGACATTCGATCAGGCAACTAGATGCTCAAAGGTACTT
>VDFB02382243.1:0-37554 GCA_007258455.2 Sequoia sempervirens
AAATGCCCAATTTGAAAACTTTAGTGAAGTGAATGCGGACCCGTTGTCACAAACAAAGGCCTTAGGGCAACTGAATCTGGTGATGATATGTTCTTCTAAAAACTTGATTACTGCATCTGTGGTACAATTCTTCAGTGCCTGTGCCTCAGACCATCTGGTACAATAATCTGTTGCTGTCAAAATATAGCGGTGTTGTGCTGAAGATGGTGGGTTTATCATGCCGATAAAATCAAGTCCCCACATTGCAAATGGTTTCACTTCCGTGATTGGCTGTAATGGCATAGCGGGATTCTTTTCACGGGTTGCAGTAATTTGGTAGGTGTGACAGGTTTTAACATGCTCATATGCATCTTTGAATACAGAGGGCCAATAGTACCCTGCTCTTAAGATCTGGTAAGTTGTCGCCTGACTTCCTCCATGTCCTGTCCCAAACTTGGAGTGGAAGTGTTCCATAATTCGTTTGGCTTCATCGTTTCCCACGCATCTCAGGTAAATTCCCTCATGATTCTTCCTATGGAGAATGGAACCCTGGAGCATATAACGTTGGCATTTGAGCCTGAAGGCTCGCTTTTGTGCGGGATTCATTTGTGCAGGATATTTGTGGTTTGTCAAGTATGCAAGGATATCGTAGTACCACTCTTTTGGGGGAGTGTCTGTCAATACATATGTCTGTTGTACTAATCCAGGCCCTTCAATGGCCATTGTTTGAGCTAGAGCTTGTCCGCGAACCAGCTTCATCGGCTGCAACTCAATATCGTACTCCTGGATAGTGGTGACCCACTTTCCTCTTCTTTCTCCTAGCTCATTCTGCATTAAGAGTGCCTTAACAGCCGCATCAGGAATGATGGCGAAGACCTTGCTCCTCAAAATATAATGCCTGAATTTTTTGATGGCCTTTACCAGTGCATAGGCCTGCTTTTCGACACTTGGATACTTTAATTCAGCATCTTTGAGCGGTGAGCTCATGAAAGCTATGGGATGTTCATCCCTCTCTTCTGTCCTCTGAGTTAACATCGCCGCACATGAATGTTCTGATGCAAAGGAGTATAAATAGAAAGGCCTCGTATAATCTGGGCTAACCAAGACAGGAGCATCAGCGATAGCCTGCTTGATCTCTTCAAATGCCTTCTTTGTTGGTGCGGTCCACTCCATTTTTGCATCCTTTTTTAACATTTCATTCAAAGGTTTTACTATCTCGGCAAAACCGGTAATAAATTTTCTGACAAAGTTGATCTTCCCGAAGAAAGATCTCAATTCCTTTTGGCTGGAAGGCAAATGAATCCTCGATATTGCCTCCACACGTTCAGGGTCAATCAATATCCCTTTCTCAGTGATTAGGTGACCTAGCAATTTGCCTTCGGTGACCCCGAAGATGCATTTCTTTGGATTTAAGGAAATCCCATACCTTTGACATCTTTGAAACACTTTCCTCAAGTCTTCCACATGGTCCTCTCTCTTCTTTGAGAACACTGTCAGATCATCCATGTAGATGATTATACATTTTCCAATCAAATCCCGGAAGGCGATGTCCATGGCCCTCTGAAATGTGGCTCCTGCGTTGATTAGCCCGAAGGGCATTCTTTTATAGGCAAAGGTTCCCCATTTAGTGGTGAACGCTGTTTTCAATCTGTCCTCATACTCCACTAGGACCTGGTTATACCCCGAATATCCGTCCAAGAAGGACATCATTCGTGAGCCATTAACAATCTGTAGTACTTCATCAAGCGATGGCAGAGGGTAATTATCCTTCTCAGAAGCTCTATTCAAATTCCGGAAATCCACGCATAGCCTGATTTCTCCGTTTTTCTTCCGCACTGGGACGAGATTGGCGACCCACGTTGAGTGGCGCACTGGGAAAATGATTCCTGCTGTTAATAATTTCTTGACTTCCTGATGAATCAGTGGTTCCAGCAATGGATTAACTGGTCTCTGGCGCTGCCTGAAAGGCTTGCTTCCTGGCTTGAGCGGAATTGTATGCGTGATAATAGAAGTATCATAGGTCTTCAGGTCTTCGTAGCTCCATGCTATGACGTCAGGGAACTGTCTCAAACTCTGAATAATTCCCATCTTTTCTTCAGGCGTGCAAGTCTTTCCTATGCATACATTTTTAGCTTCGCGCTCTGCTCCTAGGTTCACTTTTTCATACTGATCACCTTCAATCCTTTGGCTTTTCATCTGATCAATTTGATCCTGATCAAATACTCTTTCTAATTGTATCATCCCCCTTGGAATGATATTCGTCCTTAGGTTCAGGATGCCATCCTCATCAAATTCGGCTTCCTTCTGAGTTTCTTCTTCATCAATAACTTGTGCTGCAAAAACATCGGAATTTGTTAAAAATTCACGGATGTGGTCGTCATCCAAAAAACCTGGAAGTTTGTAATATTATCCGGAATGGATGGTAGGGATGACAGCTCCACCGTGAACTGACTTATGCCATCCATGGCTAGCGGCTCCAGTGAACTGGCTGCTTGTGCCAAGGAATTTGCCACTTGATTATTTGTTCGGCTCATGGACTGAATATTGAAAGCGTCAAAGCTCTCGACAATATCCCACACTCTGTTGCGGTAGCAAGTCAGTCTTTTATTGTGGCAAACATATTGCTTCTTTATTTGCTTCACGACTATTTCCGAGTCTCCAAGAGCATATAGTACTCTTGCTCCTTTTCTAAGTGCCAGGAGTAACCCATGAATCAGAGATTCATATTCTGCTACATTGTTTGTACATGGGAACTCCAATCTGTGAGCAGCAAGATAGACCTCTCCCTTTGGACTGATCAACTTGAAATCGGCTCCAGCTCCTTTCTTCGATCGGGATCCATCAAACTTTAAGATCCAGACTTGTTCTTGCTGTGAAGACTGTGGAGTTTGTGAGCTTTCATTTTCTTCTTGATATTCTTGCTCGGATTCCACTTCCTGTATTCTTGCTGAAGAAAAGCCATCGATGTGATTGACTTCTATATGATCTGAAAAACTTGATGTATGTGGGATACTTCTTTGCACTTCTCTTATGGCCGTATGGCACATCTTGCAAATAAATTCTGAATGGGCCGTGTTATGCACTCGGCACCAATTTGGCAACAACAGATCTTGAATATGCATATCTTCTTGTAATTCCATCTTCATTTGGACACTCCTCCAAACGAAGTTTCTAAAGCTTTCGAACATTCTTGTATCACTGTCTTGGGAGCTTTCTCCCCTCTCAATCAATACATTTGTGGGATCAGATATCTGGTCATCTCCCTGGATTGATCCTTGCAACATGAGAACTTCATTTGTTTTAGGCCTGTAAGTGCCTAAATCTGTCTCTAAAAACAAGATCTCATTATGCTCTCCGTACTCAGTGATCATTAACCTGAGCCTTGGGGTACTATCAATCCGTATCTGGTTTGGGACTCCTTTCCATGGCAACCACATATGGGAAAAGTCTGTGGCAATATACCCGTTCAGTCTTCTTGCCCAGTCTCTGCTCAAGAGCATGCCATATCCGTCAGGAATATCTACCACTGAAATATCTATGCAACTTTGTATCCTTGGGTCTGCAGCTAGCTGCATGTAGATATTGTTTAATTCTCCCATGACCGGGACTTCTGTTTTGTCTAACTGCGTGACCTTCTTGTTGGTTCTTGCAAGTACAAGTCCCAACCTGTGGCAGATTGCGAGTGGCATCACGTTGCTTGAAGCACCGGAATCCACTAGACAGTTGTGTAGCATTTTACCAAATATCCTGACTGACAGTAAAAATGGGGCAGGTTCGTCTTTTCCCTGGTAGAAGACTACCGGATGTTTGTCCCGCTTATTGGTATCTTGATTCTTCTCTTTCTGATTCCTAGGCACAATGTCCTGCCTTGGCGGGGTATGCGGTTGTTCATTTGCCAAGACTTCTTCTTGAAAAATATCCGTGTCCATAAGGACTTCTTCTGGTGACATATCCTTTTGATTTGAACTCCCAGGCGATGCCTGGGTCATCTCTTCAACACCAGAAGGCTGTTGCGGAACATTAGACATATTTGCCGTCACTTCTGATTCGGCAATGTTAGTGTTTGCTGGAGCAATGGGTACTCCTCGGTTTGGTACATTTTGTGGAACATTTCTTGGAACAACAACTTCGGTCAAGCTGCCCAAAAGTGTTTCCCGAATCTCAGGAATTCTCATTAGCTCGATCAAAGGCAAGCTGACCTTTATTCGTTTGAATTCATCTAACACATACGAGCTCAACCTCTTTAGCTCTTCCCGGGGACGATCTCTTGCCTGAGCTTGAGCCTGTGTTGCTGGCAGGTTCACTTGTCTTGTTTGTCCCGCTTGAGGAGCGGTAGCTTGTCTGGTTTGTTCGGTTCTTGGAGCGATAACTTGCCTTGCTCCACTCGTCTGGGTATTCTGTTGGTGGTACTCCGGCGAATCTCTGGGTAGAGATGGCACGTTGGTGGCATTCGGATTTGGCGGGGTCTGAAAATTGTTCGGTGGCACAGATGAAGTTAACGGCTCATTCTGACGATGATTCCTCTGGTATATCCTCAATGGATTTCCAGCCGCCTGTTGGAGCACTTCTCTGGTTCCTTCTACTAGAACACTGTTGTATAATGGAGGAAAATTGTAATCATTTGTCGTGGATGGCTGATTATATGGGTCTTGAATTTCTAGACCGCCTTGGTATCTTGGCGCCTCCACTGGGCCGTTTGCAGATGCAGGAGGAAACCTCTGATCTTGTTGGTACCGTGGATATTCCTGGGGAGGAAATCGAACATTCTCAATCACAAGGGCTTGATCATACTTCGGTGCAGGGACTAGCTCATATCCGGTTATTGGAGGATCTTCCGCCTCGGAGTTCCTTCTCTCACTTTTGAAAATATCGGCGGCCACTTGGAACTCACGACAATGTAGCTCAGAATGTTGGTCTGTGTTATGTAGCCTGCACCATCCTGATAGTGCTGCCTCAGCTAGGAATACTTTGTTCGTGGGACGATTGTCAGCTGGTGGATTATCTAAGGGAGATGGTACAGTACCATTGTTTGGTCCAGTATTCCAGGTCTTCTTTTGGAAGCCTGCGTTATTATTCCGGGGACCTTGATAATTCCCTTGATAATTTTGGTTATCCCTTTGAAACCCTGGATGGCCTTGACCTTGATAATTACCCTGAGGTGCCTGATAACTCCTTTGAAAACTTTGAATTTGGCTATTTTGTCCCTTCAAATAGGTGACTTCAGTAGATAGCCTTTTGAGTTGTTCAATCAGGTCTTTCATTTCATCTTTCTCTTCCTGACTCCGCGTTGAAGTTGACGCGTTCTGGAGATATACGGGCTGAGCTGGTGGTACTTGGGACATGGGAGCCCCAGGATGGATGACCACTTGGTTGCCCATTGAAGGAACTGGGTTCAACATAGGCGTTTGATGAGCCAATGCCCGATTAATATCTTGTATTTGATTTTGGGATGCTGCGTTTCCCAAGTAATTGAGCGGACCAGGAGCCATACCTACTCCTAAACCCGTGCTAGCTGTTATTGCCGCAGCATATGCTCCCTTCAGATCTGCTGGGAGTGGATTGGTGGACTTCACAAACATGGCCGTAAGGCGATCCAAAGCCTCATAATAAATCGGCAACGCTGCTGCATTGTCTAACAGGTAAGGATCTCTTAGCCTTGTGTAGGCTTTGTGGAATCTATTGTTAAATGTACTGATAGGCTAATGTTCTTGTCTCTTGATTTCCACAAATTGCCTATATAAATCAGATGGAGCAATAGGTGGCCTGAACTTCTCCAGGAAAGCAGTCTTCATCTGTTGCCACGTGCGGATGGAGTTGGCGGGCAAATGGATATACCAATATGAGGCCTCCTCATCGAATGTGTAGGGGAAAAGCCTACAGGCAACATCTTCTTCTTGGATATCTCTATTTTGGAGAAGATCCTCAAAAAGCTTGATATGTTCGTCTGCGGTGTGGTTCAGGTCACCACTATGGAACTTGGAACAAAAATGTTCCGGATTCTTTGGTAAATCATGGTAAACAGCAAACGTCATGGGCGACGCATCAGCTGGACGCCACGCCATTGGAGCGTTTGGTTGGTTTGGTTGAGCTGGTTGCATTGGTGGAACTGGTTGCACGGGCTGTGTAGCCACTGGAATTGGTTGACAGTCTGGAAAGAGACCAAAAGGAACTCCCTCGCTTGGTGCTTCTTCACTGGACCCAATTGTGCTAGATGATACCTCCTGCGATGTTCCAGACTTCTTCCTTTGCCTATTCCTGTAAGGCGACAGCCCTATAAATTCTTTAAAAGAATTTGGAGTAGATCTGGTAATCCTCCGTAGTCTATCTGCTGAGAAAGAGCCGATTCGATCCAGCGTGCTCTTCAATCTTGTTGAGGTGGTGCAGGAACTTGGGGCGCAGGAGCTTGTGGTGCAGGGGCTGCTTGATTCACTTGTTGGTTTGCTTGTCGGTTGACTTGTCGGATGTGTTCTCGTTCAAGGGCTTCAAACCTTTCAACAAGGAGGTCTCTTTGAACGTTGAATTCAATTCGTCGTGCTCTTTCTTCCTCTTCCTCGAGAATAAAACGCATGCGAAACCATTCAGGAGCACTTCTTCTCACCTGCAACGCGAGGCTGAATAGTTCGGTGATGATATCCTCCTGTTCGTCATGAAAACCCAGGTTAGGCTGTAACACTGGTTGAGGATCTTGATTAGGTTCAGGAACGTTGGTTGGGAGCCCCATTCTTCATCCTACTATCAACACTTGGATTTGAGGATGAGCCTATAGCAAATGATCGTTCTATCTCGTCAAAGGTATGTTTTAGACGATCAATCTTCTGCTTTATCAAGTCTCTCTGGATTGCTTCCTCAAATCTTTTTCCCTTTTCCTCTTCTCTAGCAAGGACTTGACTTGTCTGTCTGAATTGAGCACGATCGGCCTGTGTCTTCCAAGCTAGTGTATATAACTGATCAATAATATCCGTTGGAGGTTGATGCGGTTTGTTCCATGAGGTACATGAAAGGAAACTCATCGCGGTTAGTACACCATTACGCATCATGCCTACCTACCTCCAGCTTTGTAAGCGATCACAAGTGATGAATTTCTTTCACTTAAAACCCTCGCTTCTAAGCGCCGATTCATGTTGATGCGTGTTTTATGACACACCAAACATCAAAATCAAATGCCAGACTTTACTCTATCCTCTCTTGAAAGAACTCACATGCTAAGATTGTGAGATCATATGTGATTCAAGGTTTCTTTAGTAGGATCTCGGCGTGTAGGATATAAACTCAATGGCGTTGTATCTTGGTAATAAACAGGAGACTTCGTGAAAATCTTCTGGAGATCCGGGGACTGGGAAATTTATAGTTAAAGGCTCTCAATTAGGACTTTCAATTGTGGATCTCTCAAAAATGGCAAAAGAATAGAGGGTTGAAGAGAATCTAGCGATCTATGCCTAAGAACTCAAAGAGAGCGATGGAACTTCGGTGAAGAGAGAAATAAAGCTCCCACACACTTTGTTTAGCCTCACGATTTGTGGACAACATCGCCAAAATGGGTGCAATCTTCAAGGGGTTTGTGAGAATAATTTTCAAACCTCGAATGAGGGCTGAAGTTAAGCTTCCACGATTAAGAGCTCAGGCTAACTTTACATATCGAATGCAAATCATCCATTCGAAAAAAGTATGAGCTACACTTCACCATTGAATCAATACGATCAATCTTTCATTCAATTAACCAACTTTCAAAGCAAATTCTACCTAATCTAACTTTAATTTTAATCTATGGTGGAAGAAGATATGCAACCTCGCTTACTATTTGATAATAAGAAGTTATTCAAGGCAAATCATGCTCAAGAGCTTTTATTATTCGAAATAGTCTCAGTGCAACAATACACATATTCTGTCTCCACACAAAATGAAAATGAGAGAGCATCAGTTTATATAGAGCTCCAAATGAAATGAAGGGCCGAGATTAAAACAAGATTAACGGCCAAGATTATTACAACCAAACCCTAATTAGGGTTTCCCAAAATAACAAGAGTTATCCATCAGAAATCAATCAGAAAAGTGGCAGTTCCAGCTATAATCTAGGAGAGGCGTCCTTATCCTTCTGAATAGAATTGTGCTTGGCGAATCTGGACACTACCGCAATGACCTCGTCCATCGTGACAGGCGGCAACATGCTTATCCGGAATTCAAGTCCGTCCAACTTCTCAGCACATCTAGCAAAAGTACTTTCCCAATCTGCCTCCTGCTTCTCAAAATCCTTTCGAATGGATGAGAGTCTTGCCACTCTCGCAAAGTCTTGTCTCACAAATGGTCCAGTGGTCGAGAAGAAAGTTTCTTGAACTTTATGCTTCAATTTCTCCGACTGCATGTCGTTCTCCCGGATGATTTCACGGTCGAACACTTCTGTAGTTGTCATGTAAATCTTCTCCTGGATTTTGCTGACCTGTTCTTCAATTCCAAGCCCATCTACTTTTGCCTTCTCCAAGACTTCTTCTCGTATTGTCACTGCCCAAAACCAGTGATGAAAATCATATGCTGCCCCTGCAGCAATCACCTTTTTATCAACTAACTCCTCTCTTGGAGTGCTCTTTAAAACTTTAAGGATTGGAATAAGCCTTTCCTGCATATCCGGGATACCTTCGCATGCCTCCGCCATATCCATTAGTCTGGACAGAAATGAAGAGGTTCGTCCATAAGCAAGTGCCAACTCTTCCATGAACAATGCCGCTTCTGTGCCTTCACTTTCCATCCAGTCCTGAGCTTCCTTGGCCGTCACCATTCCGTGCTCGACATCCTTAGTCACCTCATGTGATGAATCGAGGAGAGGAGGAACAATCTCATTGCCCTGATCAAGTGGCTGGGTCAAATGCTGTATATATTCCTTAAGACGTTTGACCTCCTTTTTATACTCCTTCTTAGCCACCTCTTTTTCTAGTCTCGCTTTAATGGTCGAGACGGAATTATCCAACTCCTCTACTTCTTGACCTTTCGAGGTTGGGCCGAGGTCAACAGTGGTTATAGCGTACTCCTGTGGAGATATCTCGTCCTGTGGCTTATCCACCGTAGGTACTGCAATGTGCACGGAACGATTGCCTGTCTCGTTCCTCTGAATAGTGGAGAACTTCTTGGCGGGCTTCTTGACTGCGACTTGCTCTAATCTTGCCAAGAAATCGGCAGTATCATCCTCCTCTTGTTGAGCCTCTACAAGTACCTGAACTTTCATCCTTTCTAACAACCAGTCTGGAATGGTCAGCTGTTCAATGCCATCCTCTACTTGAACCTCGTCCTCATTCGGAACATCCACAACTCCCCTGAGAGCGGAGATCATTCCCTCCTCGAAGTCATTGTTCTAGGCTTCTATATCATTGTCTGAACCTAAGATTTCTGTGCCTGTTGGTGACGCAGGCTCTTCATCATCTAGTTGAATAGGTTCATCGTTTACTTCCTGAGCTGCAAGAGGTTCGAGCATTTCAACCAAGGAGTCGGCTATGGTAGCTACAAACTGGTCAATGTTCCTGGATGCAGCAGAACGAGAAGGTTCTCCCTTATGCCTCTTGGAAACAGGCTCAGCACTTGGCATTATTTCCTTTCTTTTCTCTCCAATCCCGACCAAGTCCTGATGGGATGCACCAGCATTAGAAGAATATGACTCTGATTCGCTCATCAGATCATAAGTGAGTGTGATTCCTTTCTGTTTGAATTCCTGGACATGATAATCAACCCACCACTGAGAGTATTTAGTCACTGGCCTCATTAGGGTGGCTAGGTCTGCGTGTTCTGGCTCTGACCATTTCACTGGAGGGAGAGGTCGGCTTTCATCGAAGCGTGGCTGGACGTGGTTTCCATCATCTTGTAACTGGTCAGGCACTCGGCAAAACTCAATTGCCCTCATGAAATCTAGTGGCATCCTGGACCACATTTTCCGTCTGACTTCATATTTATCGGCAACATTTGCCCAGAAATCCTCTAGTTCCATCCTGTGCTTGTATTTTCTCCCTTCCACTGTCCGGATGTTATGATGTGGGTCATAGTTCACCCTGGACTTGCAGGCCGTGAAAGGATACCATTGGATCTCCAACCTTGCACTCTCAGCTGCCTGTGCTGATGGACAATACTCTAGCATGTTCCCGATGAAGAATGGGAATGTGACGGACGCCTTCTTGGTCGGCCTCTGAATATTCTGGTACTCCTCCAACTGTCTCAAAACCTCGAGCAATATCATCCGATTAGTCGGATAAATAGGCAATTTATAGGGATTTCCAGTAAATCCCTGGATCCTGATATATGTAAATTTAGGGAACTGGATGAACCAAGACCCATATTTGTTGATAAGACTTTTTGCTTCATGGCTCAGCCTTTGGTGCACTCCTCCTTGAAGCTTTCTGGTAATGTGCATTAGGTAGGCATCATGCACCCTCCTGAAGTGAGTCTTCTCCTTCAATTGGAGCTGAGGATAACAGTCGTAAGGCCTGAGCTCGTTCTCCCCATTGCCAATTCTGCCCTTGCAGATCAACCCTGGATACTTGTATGATCTGGCCAACAGATATACAAAATATGAACTCATGTGAAAAGACTTAGTCTCTTCAAGGTTGATTAGTTGCTCATGGAGGTTGTCACTTATCATCTGTGACCAATTGAACATTTTGACCCTAGAGGTGATCTCATCTATAAAATAGTACATCCAACTCTCGAAGAAGGTGCCTTGCGGGTTGCCAGCTATTCTGTTCAGCATTAGTACAATATCCCCGAAATCTTCCTTGAAGTCTGTGTGGCGAGGTCTCTTGGGCAACTTCTTGATTGAAGACTTAGGCTTGTCCATCCACACCTTGTTGACTGTTGTGGCGCACAAATCTGGCTGACTGTCATATAACCTTTTGGCCTCTTCCCTGGTCTTGTAGACCGTTCGTGAATGTTCCGGGATGCCGAAGGTTTCCTAGATTGCAACTTCACCCAAGTGTGCTAAGACTCTTCCGTCAGGTGCAATGATCTGTCTCTTTTGGGCGTCATAGTGGAGAGCACACTCCACCATCAACTCAACACAATCCATTGCCGGTGGGAATCTAGCTGCTTGGAATATCCCATTTCTGACCATCTATCTGGCTATTGCTGTGGGAAGTCCCTTCTGCCCTTACACTCTTTTCTTGAATTCATCAAAGTCGACGTGCCCGAGATCAATGTCCACGACATTCTTCCATTTTGAAATGACTTTGGTCTCTTTCTGAGCACCCTTGCTGGAAAACTTCATTTTCAGCTTCTTTGATAATTCGCATGCCGTGTCCGTCAACCTGCAGTCATAAAATTAACATTAATATAAAGACTTTTAAATAATTAAATCTCGTGCCTTGGATTCGAAAATTGACTTTCAGCCGTTTAAATAATTAAATTATTGCGAAAAAGCAAGCTGAAAGTGACTTGGATGAAATTGAACATTTTGCCAGAACTTCGTCAAGCTGAAAGGACAGAAAAGAGATAGCAAATTTATTTGACCAAGCACCAAACCTCAATGAAGAACTGTTGAATGCAAATCAGATCAAAAAATCTGATTTTTAGAAAAAGAAGTGCGCCCTTCTTCACAGAAGAATTTCAGCTTTGAATAAATCTCTTTCTTTTTTCCTGCTAAAAATTCTTCAGCATAACACTGCTTCTCTCTCTGGGAAAATTCGACTTTGCCTATTGATGAATCAATTACCTGATAATTTTGAGAAAGATTAAATTTCTGTTCAGCTGTGTGTGAAAAAATGAGTTGCTGAAACTCATTATAATGCTGAAGGATTGAATTTAATTTAGCAACTGCCATAATCTTTCTCGATCTCGATTTGTTTTTATTTATTCAACAGGCAAGTTTCCTTTTATCTTTCAACAAGAATCAGTCTCGAACTTATCCGGACAAATCTTCAAAAATTCGATTTTTCATTTAATGTTTATCTTGGATTTTTTGAATTTTTAAATAAACATTAAATATTTAATTAAATTCATGGCAAATTTAATTTTTCTTGTCGGATTTCGTCTCCGCCTGGCGTACTTTTATTTTCTTCCAATTCGTGTCTGGCAAATTTGATTTTTTCCAAGGCATTTTTAATTTCCAAATAGTTGAAAATAAATTATTAAAATATTAAAAATATTTTAATCAATTCCAACCCGTTTGTTTTGGACCCATGGCTATCTCGATTTTCCTTCCATTTTTCTTGGCTAATAGTGTATCATCCAATTTCGTCCTTAATTTCGTCTAGCCAAGTCAAATCTTAAGCCATTCCGTCGAAAATTTCATTGCCAGATCCCTATTTTTCTTTGCCGAGGCAAGATTTTAATAGCACTGAGCCTATTTTGCTCTGCGAAAGTCAAATATTTCCTCGCTCAGTCGAATTTTTCTAGGTAAAATCCTTGTCCGAATGTCTTTGTTGGGCGAATTTCCTTGACGTCTGACATATTCTTCCTCCTTCTGGCCAAGGGCAATCCTACCTTTCCTCTTGCCTTGTGCATTTTTCTTCAGTCAAAATCATCAATTTCTCAACGTTTTCTCCATACTTAGGCAAATTTAATTTCTCTTCCGCTTTTGTGTTAGGCACATTCTGTTTTATTCTTTGCCAAATCCCAATCTTCTCTAGCACGTGTCCTTTCAAAATTGGCACTTATCCTCTTACAAGTGTCGTGATACTTGGCCAAACTCTCCATTTTTCATCCCTTAGCCTCTATACTTAGGCAAATATTCGAACTTTTTCTTGGACTTGGCATTAACACTTAGCCAAAAATCATTCCTTTATCCCTTCATCTGCTTAGGCGGACTTCCTTAGCTTCTTGGACAAGTATCATGGACGTCTTTAGCACCTTGCTAGCCCCTTCCAAGTGCATGGCGGACTTCATAATCATTTTGGACAAGCCTCTTGGTTGTCCCTCTTTTCTAGGGCGGACTTCCTTAGTATTTTAGCATTTTCCTAAACATTTTATCTCTTTGAAAATGATTTCCCACCTTTTTAGGCCCCCATACTTAACCAAATTTCAAAATTCTCTTTAGCTGGGCGCCAACACTTAGCAAAATTTTGATTTTTCTCTCCTTTTACATGTATAGGCGGACTTTCCAAGCCTCTTGGACATCCTTCTTTGGAGATGGCGGACTTTGGAGGGTGTTTGGATGGGTCTTCAAGATGCATGGCGGACTTTAGAAGGTGCTTGGATATCAAGGGCGGACTTCAAGACCTTTTTGGACGTCCCTCTTGGCATATGGCGGACTTTGAAAGGTCCAAGGATGAGCATCCTTATGCTGGGCGGACTTTGGAAAATCCAAGGACATTGCCTCTTGCTGCATGGCGGACTTTGGAGGATCCAAGGATGAGCCTCCTTGCTGCTTGGACATGCTTCCTTAGTGCTGGGCGGACTTCACCAGCTTTCTAACATTCATATCTCTTTCTCTTGACATTCTTCCATGGCGAATTTCTGACTTGACCAGATTTCAAATGAATTTCATTATTTAAGAGCTGATTTTCCATGATTTCAACCTCAGATCTGATTGATCTTGAACTGGTTTTGACTGATTTTTCCAGATTTTGAACGTTTTTGGTCTGATTTTTCATGCTTTTTGAACTTTTTTTTCCAGATTTTTCAATAATTTTCAAATTTTCTATTTGATTTTCTGAGAGTTCTATTGAGGTTTTCGAACTTCTGAGTGCGTTTTCAGAACTCAGGACCTTTCTAAAAATAGAAACTTCCACGGGGCAAACCTGGAGGTTGCCCTCAACTCTAATGCCAATATTTTCAGGTAAACCAACGCCTGGGTTAAGAGACACTAGGACCCTCGCATCCAGATTAGGAAGCGTGACCCAGGGTCTATCAATCTTTATCACCATTCCAAATGGTTCAACCAAATGAGGGACAAAAGACCACAAATCCTGAGGGACGTTCTTTACAATCAACCACCTAGGGCTCGATAGAGCAAGGATTTCGTCACAGTTTGCCCCCAGTTTCCAAGACAGCACCCTAAAAACAAACTTCCCCACGCTCCAGTAGGATTTGTTTAAAATTTTAACTTGCATATCATGATTCTTAAAATAAATTAGAAATAAACCTTTTTGAATCATACGACAAAGAGATATTTGCACATTCAGTTTTTTAAACCAAACATTATTAAACCAGTTGTCAAGATAGCTCCTAGCGGGTAGATTCTCCAAATTGACGGCAGCCATGAAGACTGCGACCTCAGAGAGTCTGCCCCTCTCTTTATGGATTAAATCAAGCATATCATTGTTCAGGACAATTACAATGGTGTCCGAAGGATTCTTACCTTGAAATTCTTCAGACTCACCAGTGTTGACCCCTTCGCCAGCATCTTCAAGCACAAACTTTGCAGCCTCCACACCTATAGCCTGATCATTAGCAACGGCCTCACGGAAGGATTTCAGAGGGTTTTTTCTAGTTGCAGCCTCGCCAGCCTTTGATCTTACCCCCGATGAAACGAGGGGGGGCGAACCCCCCTCCATGGCCTCCCCCACAGACGCTTGGCCTTCCAGGCCGGAAGCCACAAAATAAAGATACAGAAAGCCCTAGCCACATACAAACGAAGAGCACGCACAAGGAAAGCTGATAAAACGAGGAAAAATACTACAGGGCACGGAGTAAACAAAAAGCCTTCCCTTAAACCAAAGACACCTCCACGATGGCAGAGAAGGCCCTCGAATCAGGCCCACTTGCAGCCCACCTATCAGGGTTTCATCACACAGTTTTTCGTGGCTGTAATTTTTTCATCAACATTTGCAATGTTGTTCCCTATCCCTACATTATTTCTATACTCATGGGAGTGGTCCATAGTTGAAAAACTTTGCAAGTACTCGCAGAACTCGTGCGTCAAAAGGGTGATCCCACAATAGTGGTTTACAATTTTTGGCCAAACTAGACACTGAAATTATTATTTTTAACTAAATCTTCACTTTCAGGCACCTATAGCGGCTAAACCATGAGGAATTTGAAGATGATGCAAACTAAAGTTTTGTGACGTTTTGTTCGTAGATTCTAAATATATTTTTTTCAAAAATTTTGGAATTAGATTGCATTTCTTTTTCCATCTCCCTCGAAAACTAGTTTTTTTCAGAAAACAACATTTTAAAAAAGTGACGCTCATCGTATAACGCATAACTTTTTTTTCCATGAAGGATAAAATTCTAATTCTTTCGAATTTAGATTTGTAACTCCGATATCTAGTGCTTCCACTTGGTTAGATA
Source organism: Sequoia sempervirens (assembly GCA_007258455.2). Taxonomy (NCBI): domain Eukaryota; kingdom Viridiplantae; phylum Streptophyta; class Pinopsida; order Cupressales; family Cupressaceae; genus Sequoia; species Sequoia sempervirens. Next base: position 15,180 of record VDFB02382243.1, read on the forward strand.
GTTTTTTATTGAATATTTTTTCTTTAATCAAGTTTCGAAGTGAAACCAATTACAATTCAAACATAGTGCGACTGTATAACACAACTTTTTTTGTATGTATCAAAATTCAATTTTATTTTTTTTGTTGGATCAAGGACTTCAATAGCTAGTGCACTCATATTTTTCAATTTTTTTTTTTAATAATCTGCTTTTTTCCACATGTAGAACAAGGAGCTTGATTTTTGGTGAAAAACCTATGTTTAATAAAACTAAAACAAATACATAATAAAACCAAAACATATTAAAATTATATTCGTTGGATAGCTCGTTTCGAGGACTACCTAATTCCAGTTGGGTCTGTGAAGTCTCCACCATTTTCATGTTCAAACCAAGCTCCGAAGTGCAAATTTTTTGATTTTTTTGTAAACAAGGTCTAAAATCAGGGAAAAGGGGGTTTCGCTCAAACTAGGGGGGGTTTGAGTGAACCCCCAAGGGTTCAATCGAACCTTGGTTCGAACCCCCTTCCCAAAATGGGTTTTCATTTGCTTTTTGTTCGAATGGGTTCACTCGAACCTGGTTGGAGCGAACCCTTTTTTGGTTTGTTCGAACCCCCAAAATGAAAATTTTTGGTATGGGGTCATTTTTTACAAGTTTTCCTTCCTCATTCAAATTGTAAACCACTTTTGTGGGTTTACCCAAAACTATTGGCGAATAACTCACCCAAAAACTCATTGTCAGGTTTTATGAAAACTCGCGATGATTTTTTCATTAAAAATTCTCAAAAATGTGCACTTTTTCCTTTAAAATCTGTCAAAAACTTGTTGAAATCCATATTAAACCTTTTTTCCACCATATATTAAAAAGTTTTAATCGATTTCAAGAATTTTTGGGACATGATTGAGGAATTGCGACAACTTAGGCACGGTGGTATGCTATCACAACTGTCAAGTGAAAACACCTCACTACTTATGACTCATTCATCAGCTATATGAAGTCATGTCGAAGAAATTATTGTGGGTTTCTTGATGAACACACCAAATGGAAATTAATTGTCCATTTTTTCATCCCCTTAAAAAACCGCATTGAAACAGCTTAGAGGAAACAAGATGATTGAAAGAAAATGTATATATATTTTGACTGCATCAGTTGTGATAAGAGTTTTTGCATGTTATTTTCACTTTATTCGATGTGTAAGTTAAAGCTAGTCTTTTGGCCATACTTCTATTAGATTGTATCAAATTTAAATCAAACTATATTCTTATCATGTTTTATATTTTTTTGAGTTGAATTATATTCTCTTCTATTGTATCAAATCTAAATTAAATTATATATATATATATGTAGTTAAATTATATTCTATTCTTATTTTTTTGAGTTGAATAGTATTCAAATTTTTAAAATATTGGAATATCATTTAAGATGTAATTAGTGTTAAATCAAATAATATCCTATCATGTTGAATTTTTTTTTTGAGTTGAATTATATTCTTTTCTTTTTTAATATTGGAATATCATTTAGATGTAATGAGTGTTAAATAGATTAGTTATGGTCATGAGAAATGGAGCCTCCTGAATAACTCGTTATAAAATATGGTTTAATAAAAACTAACTAAATAATATACTGTTAAAGTTTGATAAAATCATCAAATAATTTCATACAAAAAATATCACTTATATGAAAATTAGTAAGTCAGTAACATGCTCTAAAAATTCAGGATATATGAGTTTTTGAAGAATATTTTTAAAACTTATTTATATTCAAATGTTCAATAAATTTGCTGAGTTATTATGGAGTTTTTCCCAGAGTTTTTAAAAGTTTTGGACCTGCCAAGTAATTGTTGAGTCCGGGTTTTTCAACTATGTCTGACTGGAGAGTCATCATTGGTATCAAAGCCTACAAATGCTTCTATTTAGTTTTTTAAAGGGCAGATTTCTGCTGTTGGTTTAAAAGAAGTAAATCCCAGGGTTTAGAAGCTGCAAGAATTATTGTAGGGGCATAAGAGAGCAAAATTCATGTGGAGTAGTCCTTTTTTTTTCTTCTCACTACATTGAACAATAATGATTCCTTCCATGCTGGTAGTCAGCCATTAAGCACTGCCTCGAAGCATGCCCATTGTCAAATAGAGCTACTGCATTCTTAGAGCTGTTTCTCAATGCTGAGTGTTCTCACTTGCATACACCAATCTGTGTCCTTTGTTTTAGTTGCCATCTCTTCACATCTGTCATCCTTTTGCCCTTATGCTGTCGCCCTCCTCTGCATTCCATCAATTCCCTTATTCCACTCTCTGTTGCTTGTTGCTATAACAACAATATTGCATCTCCCTATCCATGCTCACTCCTTATGGGGCCAACCAATTCACTCATTCACCCAACTGAGTCTGCCATTTTCTTTGCTTCAAACATTGCCTACAACTCTCTCATGCTGCCATTGTTCTTTCTAAATTACTTGATAGTAATCTGTTTTGCTTAGTTTTGTTAACCCCTGACCATGAAGTCAATGATTATCCACAAGTTCACAAGGTGGACATCTCAAGAGCTCAAGCAATTAGTGAGAACATGCCTCTAAGAAGGATCAAGTAAATGTCCAGCAATCTGAATTCAATAGATAATATAATAATAAACATTAGCAATTGAATATAGATAATCACAACAACTCGAAGTATAGGGACATGAATGATCGCATCTTTGAGTTGTAGATAAATACTAATTATGTGCAAAACAGTATGGAAAAGAATGGAAAAGAAAATAGACACAATGATGGGCATTAGTAGAATGCCTAGTTAACAAGAAGTTGAAGCAAGGGTACATCAAGAAATCCAACACAGCAATGCAACTGTTGTTGATAACACAATGTGGCTGAATCATAATATTCAAATTAAGATACCTCATTAGATTTGATGAAGAATTGGCACTACATGAATGGATCAACAAGCTTGAAATAGCATTTCGACAAGCATGAATGTTCACAGATGAAGAGAAAATCATGAAAGTACCACAATTTATGGAAGGACCAACACATATATTGGGTGCTAGGTTGAAGTACTAGAATACCATAACCATCAATGTCTGTAATCATATTGTCAAAGGTTTTAACTAAGAAATGGATTAAATATGGGGCAATATTATAATGTGCAACTTGCTCATTAATTCCTGAATAGCACATCAATACAAGATTGTGCAAAGTTGTTTCAAATAGCAGGATAAAATTGTACAATTAATGTTGAATATCCTACCGAACTGTGCTTTGGAAATCTAGGACCCTAAATGAAAGGTAGGGTTATAGCATTTTATCCATTGACAATAGAGCAACTAATCAATTATGCATTCATTACTAAAGAAGAGGTGCAAAACCTAAAGATACATTTTTCTCCTCAAAGATAAGATTTTCAATATGGATACTGCGAATAAATGTTGCATCATCAACATTCAAGAACATGTGATAAGCATAGTGATTGAAATGGCCCTAAACATATTTGTATACAATAGAATTTATTCATGGCAAGACATATCGACAAGGAAGAAATTGATAACAAAACATGATCAGAAGAGGAAAAGCAAGAAGCAAATCAAGTACACAATGTCAAAGACCTAGAGGAATAAATCCCATACTTAGTATGCTTGACAACCATATAAGGACATTGAAAGCTAATGCTTTCAAGACACATGGATGGAAAATAAAGTCCTTATATTTCTGGATCCAAGAATTGTCTTAAAAATTATTGACCAGCCCACAAAACAAATGGGGTTGTATATAGACTTCTCAGAAACTTTTCTAATAAGCATCTCCAGAAATTAGCATGTTTAGTGTGTGGGTGTGATTAGGAATGTTCAACTTCCAATTGGAAACTATCATATGAAGGATGCTTTCTACGTGACAGACTTTAAGGGAATTGTTGCAATACTCAAGGTACAATGGCTTATTTCCTAGGTTCATACACTGCTAATTGCACAAATAGTTACATCTCTTTCAGGCAAAACAGTAAAGATTATACAGTCAAAGGAGTCACGTGTAAAGAACAAATGAAGAACTCGCCACTTAAGGAAAATTTGATATCTTTAATGAGACTTTATTAGGAGACTACTTTATAATACCCAATAAGAAGTGAGGTATTAAGAAAGAAAGGCTTATTCAAGAACATTCAAATTCACTAGCAAACAAGAAAATACAAAAAATATTGTTAGTCATGAAGCATTCTTACAAGGACCAGCAAAGCTTGTGGTGAACAAGGGAATCAAGAGATCTTTTCTCAAAGGGAGAGTTAACAAAGAATCAATAATAGAACTTGATGCACATTTCAAACATTTATCAAGCCTACAAAGGCTTTGGGGACAAAGCCTCTCAAAAGAAGGGGTATATTGTGTGCTTGAATAATATATTATTTATTAGTTGTCTTGGAGAGCCAACTAATCATGTTCTATATTACTTATGGATTAGAATTTTGATTATTATATATACTCAAGATATAACTAATCTAACCTCGCCACTCATCAAATTGTCTTGTTTGTTATTGAAAATTGTATCTTCCTCACAATAGCAATGTGCTCCACGGAATCTTACTTGGTAGTAGAGTGCTCCCATCTTTAATATTTGCAATATTCTTCCTTACCACATTTTCTATAGTATTTCTAATACTCGTGGAATTGGAGACCCATCAAATTCCTTATTCAATCCATTTTCCTTTGATACTTTGATAATTATCATAACTTGATAAATTTATTATTTGTCCAACATTTCTCAAGCTTATAAAGGATTTCAGGGCAAAGCTTCAAAATAAGGGGTATATTGTGCACTTAACAAATATTATTAGCTGGCTGGGAGAGCCAACTAATTATGCCATATATATGGAATAGATTAGTGTATAAACTTAATATATATAGTTAATCTAACATCATCATTCATCACATTACCTTACTTTATTCATTATTGATATTTTAAATTGTTATATAAAAATGCCCTTATTAACCATTCCACGATAACTTTATAAACACATGATTTTTTAACCCAAACATAATTTATCATGTTATGAAAAAAATTCTTAGAAGGTAGAGAATCGAGATTTAAACAAAAAAAGAAGCAACAATTGCAACCTTTCCTCTTTTTCAAGCGTAATGTTCATGATAGGGTTAGGGGATAGGAAACAAGTGTTCCTACCTTATTCCCTAGTGACACCCAAACAACCCTTGACCCTTTTCCTGCAGTTTGAATAACATCAGATGAAGAAATGACTTTGTTAGGGAAAGATGAACAATGTGTAATAGTGGCTGTCCCATTTTTGTCAATCTCTTCCCATCTTGCACCCACCCTATTCACTGGTTCACCCCATACATTGATGCAATTTTATGTGTAAAACTTAGCCCCAAAGTTTCTCTCGCTATAAGAATCTTTCTTTCTTTCTTTTATACATTGAGAGAGAAGTAATGATATAAATACATGTAACGTCTATCTGCATTCACATACAACATGAAGGCAAAGATGACACAAAAATTACAAAAGAAAACTAAAATAACAACTAGACTAACTAAAGCAACAAAGCATTCATGCAAACCAAAAATGAATACATGTGAAGCTCTAATTTAGTCTTCCTCCAAACAAGGGAAGATACCCAAGTCTTCTCAACAATCAACGCTTTATTCCTAGTCTACTTTGTAATCACTCATTCATGATTTATTCCAATATGAGACATCGAAAGTTCCTTTATCTTTCCCTTTTACTATTTCATTTATTTTTTTGCTTTAAAGTTTTCAGCTAGCAAACCTGCCGTTAGTTTTTTTGTTTTCAAGCTTCAGCTAGCGAACCTTATGTTAGTTTAATCAGTTTTTTGGACTTAATTAGAGTCATACTGAATCGTAATCAGCCTAGATATTCCAATGCTCAATTCACCAATATAGATATTCTTTTACTCGTGTTGTTTCCATGTTCTATCCTATTGAAACACCTAAAAGCTGCAGATTGATGCTCTCCACACTCTATGGCTACCATCTACATCATATATTTATTACACAATTGTTCACATGCTGACATACATTCATTATATATATGAATATCTTGTTGCATAGCCTTCTATGCAACTACCAACATGTGACTCTTCTCTATTCCATAAGAACGTGTAACAAAGAGTATGTCATTTCTTCAAAACATGTGAATTGCATTCAAGTTCTAATTGTTGTTATGATCATTGGCTTGTAATGAGCTGAACATATTGTTTTTCTGCTTTCTTAAAGTCAATGAAATAAAGTAGTTGCATAAAACAAAAGCAAGCAAACAAATTAATCAACACACACAAGAAGAGATATAGACACAAGGATTTACACTGAAGAAATTGAGTGTAAGAAAACTCAAGAGTGAAGCTACTCACCCTCTTCTCCACTATCCTTCTTTAAATTTTCACAAGCCGGTTGATCGCTCTGAGTCTTCAAACACATTGTAGCTTTTGCTAGCACCTATACAATGCTATATAGTCTGCCTTGTTGTGGAATACTTGCTGCTTCAACATGCTTGATTGCTGCTTCAACTATTCTGTGTCGTAAGCTCTTCTTTAGTCTCATAAACTAAGAAATACAATAGATTAGCTTAAACCATTTGAATTATGATAATTTTTATGATCCATTTCACATCACACACAAAGTGCTTTGGCATTTATTGTGTACCTTATTGTTTTTCTTTATAGTTTTAACATCTTTGTATAGTTTTCAATCAAATATAAGGTACTCAATGAAAAGATGAAGGAAATAAATTAAAACGATGAGCAACAGCCAAACAGACATCTAGTCTGACAACTTGCATTCTTAGAAGAGTAATGTTACTATTAATGTATTAATTGTAGAAGCACCCAACTGAAATTCTTATTTTGAGGGCCCTAACCTATCAAAACTATTTGAATTCTTAATTCATGCAAGATAAAAAGTAGTGTGCTAATGCAGGTTCATAAAATTACACGCCTTATTCGTAATAAAAGACAACCTTTTATCAATCCTTGCCATAAACCCTTTGAAAGTTTCCAACTGATTAATGCGAGTCTATCCTAATGTTATATGGGCTTTTGCTGGAACTGTTTGAGCGAGGAAGAAAAAAATAGAATCTTGTTGTTATCATAAGGTATAACACCCAATACTTTCTATGTTTTTCTTACACAATATTTTTTAAATTGATTGTTTTGAGCTTATAGAATTGACTTATCTTTTTCTCACAGGAGCATTCTCTATATGTGGAGGTTGTTGCAGCTATATGTGAAGGTCGCTTGTGTTGGAGAAAAGATGGAGTGCCTCTACTTAGAAAATCATGGGATAAGGAAGAATATTATTGATTCAATTATAAATAAATTAGAAAACCATGAAATATTTTTATATCAACTTCCCTAAATTTTGCATTTTTCATAAGGCAGAGAATTTCAGACTTAGATCATCATTTGCGTAATCTAACATCTTTATCTATTTCAATTATTAATATAATATTGTTTACACAACTTATATGAGTCAATTTGTGTGTTTAATATTTTTTTGAGTAATTCCTCGTTAATGCAAAATCCAATCAAATGGATTGCCCAGCCTCATGGCTATACTGAAATGAACTCTAATGGGACATCAAAAGCTAATTCAAGCATAGCTAAATAGGATATCTCATTAGAGACCATAATGACACATTTAAGGGGCCAATGTTTTTCTTTATTCCAAAGGGAGTGAAAAATGGAGTTAAGGTAGCTTTCCCTTTTTGCTACCTCCAAGTTGATTGTGATTCATAGATATTTATAAACATAATGACTAAAAGATCTCCAAGGTTATCTCTTGACATTTGAATCAACCATCTTTAAACATTGCTTTAGAGAGAGAGAGAGAGAGAGAGAACAAGCTGATAGATCTTCTTTCTAATGTTAGCATATCATAGTCCCCCCTTTCATCAAATGCATGCTTTGTGTTTGAAGAATGGGATAGTGATAAGCCTTGACAAGTCATTTTTTACTTCTCATTATTATCACCTTATTAAGCTCATGGGTTTGCATTTGGGGCTTCACCATTGATTCATTGAAACTTGTGTGTTTTGCTTTTGTGTGTAGAAATTTGGGTTTTCAATGGTTCTAAGTAAACTAATGAGTGATACTCTTGATCTTGGGCCCAAGTTGAATCTTGGTGGACAAATCTCTAGATGAAGTTGTGTTGTGTGTGTGGAAGCTTATGAGACAAAATAGTGCAAGATAAAGATATAACAAACAAATTGAATCAATGCATGTAATTTTATTTAGCTATTCATTTTTTGCATGGCATACTCGTGAAAAAGGCACATGACTATTATCTACCTATTTGTTTGCTTATTCAATTACATTTTATAAGCTATTATACATATATGTGTATATAAGTTAATAGCTTCATGCCAGGGAGACCAAAGGTCATTGGTAAGTTGAATTGTCTCCTATAGAAGTGGAATCATTTCCTTCTTTGACTTTTGATCCCCTCGTGGTTGGTGAGTGTAACTATTTGCTTGTAGTGAACCTCAAGGGTGCCATCTAGATTGTCACATCAACCACATTGTTTAAAGTTTGCAAAGTGATGCTTCAAATGATGTGAGAATTCCAACATATTGGACTTTGTAGTTTGGCCTAGAGATGTATTGGAACTTGCTAAAACCATGGTAGATTGCATAGTGTTTAGATAAATTATGGTTATTGTAGGAATATCTAATCTTCTGCAAAGCACGTAGTGCCACTATTGGAGAATATGTGACACTTGTTGGAGATTTATGGGCGGTCTTTGTGTTATTGTAAGAAATTGGGAGATGCATTGGGGTGCCACATACTACTAGAGCATTCTCAGAGTTATTGCATACGATGAGAATGACCTTTGCATTATTGTAGGTACCGTTGTTGGTGAATCCACTTTGATCAACTTTGGTTTTTGGTGTGGTTTTCTATCAATTGTTGAAGAGCATTTGGTGGATGAAGGGCTATCGACATTTTCCATGATCAAGGTAGTGCCAGTTAGTAAGGTATTACAAAAACTAAAGAAAGGTAAAAGCTTCAATTGAGGGCCTATTCACGCAAAAATTATAAAAAAATGTTGGTGTGGTTTCTTATCAAACATTGAAGAGCATTGGGTGGATGAAGAGCTATCACCATTTTCCATGATAAAGGTAGTGCTTGGCTAGAAAGGTTCTGCAAAAACTAAAGAAAGGTAGAAGTTTGAATTAAATAGCTATTATCCAAAAAATATTGAAATTTTTTGCAAGAGTTTTATTTTATTGGACTTTAGATAGTGTCTCATGGATTTAAGTACCCAAACTAGGTAGAAATGAATGGGAATGTAGTTAAACTAGAAAATTGGAGTTTTTTGAAACTAAGGAGACACCCCTTTCAAAATTAAGGTGAAATCTCTCTTTGAGCATTTGGAAGCATCATATTGACATCAAATCTAGCTAATCAAGTTTATTAGAGCCAAAATCCTTCAAGCATGAAGGGAAACCTAAGTTTTGTTTTGTCCATGAGAGAGCTTACATTGCCAATCTTATATGTTTAGTACATAGAAGATCCACTTGAATATGTAATCTTTAATTTACCTTCATATAGATGATCATTTATTATTATATATTATCATTATAGTAATAATATAAATTTAAACACTTCATTAATATTGTGTAAAATATATAAACATATACATAAATATAAAATACTATCAACATCTAATGGATATTTTTAACCATTGACATTATATAGGCTCAAAATAATGTAAAAATTGCATATAAAGGTGAAAAGATAGATACGATAAGGTAAAGTAGCAAAACACAAATCCTCTATCAAACATGATATAGAAGCAATGTGTGTGTGTGTGTGTGTGTGTGTGCATTCCAAGCTTTCTAAGATGAATATACACTCTACACATGGAAATCTAAGTATGTTTGAACACCATGTCAAAGTTGTTGGAAGAATAAAGAGTTTGTCATTGATGCATTTGTTGGCAACATTAGCATGTGGGATGAGTATAAGTTCCATAGTATGTAGTTCAGTGTTGTCATTGATGTCAACATTGTGATCTAGTATGAAGACCATTGTGCAAATCAATTTGTACAACTTGAGCATGTTTGAAGATAGTAATCCAGTGGATATTTACAAGAAGGTTTGATCTGGTGCAGAAAGTTGAAAGAGAAATTTACTAAGTGTCAATATAGGTAATTCGGATGTACAGGTCATCCGATTTTTGGGTCCGCATTGGTTCGTTGTATAAGATCTTGCTTTGCAATTTTGGGGTAATTTTGATGATAGAAGAGTCTAAATCCATAATTTCATATTGTTTGTGCTTCTGGTGTCGAAGTTATGAGAGATAGTGTATTGACCTAACAGTAATAGGTGTTTCCTAGTTCAGTGCATATGTTTTGGTGAATCTGCACTTCTCCGCGGATTGGGATATGGCTTTTCAGTTTTGTGGAAACATTGACGAGTGTCAGTAGAGTGTGTATTCCAGATGGCATAGAATTTGGAGGTCCGCATGTCCAAATGTGGGTGTACAGTTGGCAAACTTTGTTATTAGGTCACTATTGATGCCGACCTAATGAGTTTTGTGTATTGTGGAGTTTGAATAAGCATTGATTTGTTATGTATGAGCTATTTTGGGTCCATGTCGACCTATTTTGAATTATTATGAGTTTTGAATCTTGGCGTAAAGCGTATATGTATGTATATTGTGTTGACAAGTTACATTTTGTATAATACATCCAATTAGGCCAACCTAATTGATGTTGTAGGTGTTTGTGGATGAAGCACATATATATGTAAGATCTTTTTCGATATTTTGGAAGTAGTAAGATGTAATAAGAGTTTGTGGAAGTGAATTGCACGAGTATAAGGCAAATGCAAAGTAGAGTAGAGAGTTAATTCATATCAGTATGAAGTGTGTGAAGTCTGTATTCTGAGCTTCAAAGGAACTGTAATTCATGCATATGTTAGATGCAATTGTAATAATTCAAATTTGGTTGTGTGCAACCACTCTCTTCTATCTTTTCTTTTCTTAGTGGGCAGTGAGTTCACTTGGACAATGAGTACACCTGTAGTGAGCACTTCTATAATATACTATAACCGGTTATAATATATTGTGAGCTAATCCTCACCATGGTTCTTCCCATTTTGGGTTTTCCATGTAAAAATCTGGTGTTCATGTGTTATGTGATGTTGTTGGTTGTTTTCATGCTTTCCTTCATTACTGCAAATTGAATATGCTATGAAAATTGAATGTTTAAATGCTTAAGTGGTTTAAAAGAATACTTATTCACCCCCCCTCTCAGTATTTTGGATGCTCAACAATTGGTATCAGAGCTTGGTTCCTTGGAAGGAGCTTAATTGCTTAGCGAAGATCTTGGAGGTTAAACATATGGCTCTTAGAAGACTACCTACTCTAGAAGAGATTCCTGTTGTTGGATATATAGAAGAAGATTGCATATTCGTTATGAATGGAGAACTCAAAGTTGCTCTTGAATATCTTTAAAGAGCTTAAGGTGAAAACAAAGATCTGAAAGAAAATGTCAAAGTAGATGAATGCATTAGAAAATTGAGAGAGCAAATCAAGAAATTTTGAGGACATAAGGAGGTCAGTGAATAGTTGAAGCAAGCAAATGAAACAATCATTAGTCTGAAAGTGCAAGTTGAAGAAATAAAAAGAGATGAAGACTGTTTGAATGCAATGGTGAAAAGCAAATCTAAAGAATGCACAAAGCTTGAACAAGAAGTTATGAATCTAAGATTAGATCTTGAAAAAGCAAGGAGATGAAGACAAATTCAAGATTTCTACAAAGCTTGATGAAATGATTGCAAATTAGAAAGGATCTAAAGACAAAGGTGGATTAGGGTTTGAGATAGGAGAAAGCTCAAGGACATCAAACTACAAAGCAGACTGAAAAAAACACTAAAGATAAGAACAGTGGCAAGTAGATCCAAAATCAAAGGAATGAAGCCATAAGACCAACGACCAGACAACCAAATGCACAAAGGTACCCATCTTTCAATGGTTTATGTTATTCTTGCAATAGATTTGGACATAAGGCTATGGAATGTAGAAGCATAATGAATCAGGATATTCCATCGTTTCCTAGTCAATGCTTTACATGCAAGAGATTTGGTCATAGAGCTAATGAATGCAAAAATCAAATGATGAGTGGCTATAACAATGGTAGAATGGTTCAGTCTTTCAATGGCTATGGTTATATATGTAATGAATTTGGGCATAAAGCTAATCAATGTAGATCTAGAATGAATGGAAGCAAGATTGGTCAAAAGAATGTCATATGCTACAATTGCAATAGGTCTAGACACATTTCTAAGTTTTGTTGAAGCAAGAATGTGAAGAACAACCCGATAAAGAAGAATGATCCGGTGAAAAAGGTTGATCTAGTAGAAATGAAGAAAGAGATGGACAAGATTTGGAAAAAGAAGGAAGAGACAGAGGTTAAGAATGAGTCTATACTAGCATCCGGTGCAGATGTTTCCTTTGGAAACTAAGTTGAGAGCTTTGGCTCAAGGGGAGTTTTAATGAAAAATCTTTCTTCCCCCACCAGAGAAATGGTACTGATGTTTCAACACGTGGGTATGCGTGAATCAACATGCTAAAACTATTGGAGAAGATCTTGGTAGAAAATATCATGATGTGGAAATTTGTGGAGCATTTGAAGTTAACTATGCAAATAGTTAGGGTTTTTACCAGCTTTTTAGTTTGAGTATTCAATGTAGAATTAGGTTAAGTGGAAAAGGCTTATAAGTAATCTCACTTAAGAAAAATACATTTGTAGTTGAGTATTTAGGAGGAGAAGAGCAGATGAAGAGAAAAGCAATGTGTTTGAAGCGATCGAGATATGATGCCAACAAAACCCTAATCGAAAAGCGAAGTAAAAGGTATTCACAATTTTTCACTTGCCCTAGTTTTTTAGAAAGCATTTTGAGAACAAATTTAAATGGCTACTCCAAGGGTTGTTGAAGTGTTCAAACGACCCCGACCTAAATTCAAGAAACATCTTGATAAATCTACGGAGGTTGACCCTGTCAGTGCATTCTTGAAGGTTCCCTATGGTGTCTTGCACACTGAGGATATAAGGATATACATTCATGGTAAATTGGAGGAATATGATCATTTGAAGCTTGGTGATGTATGGGTAAAAGAGTTCACCGGTGATGACTTTGCATTAAAACTTGAATATCAAAATTTGGTGACAAAAAAGCTCGATGTGTGGCAATGGTTTCCCAACTTTTGTCATGATAATGCTTTGGTGAGAATTTAATTGTCATATTCATGGCAAATTTGTATGGAAAAATAGGCCCAATATGATTACCAAGGAGGTAATTAGTGAGGTGACTGGTTTATGCTCAATCGAACCAATTTCATAACTTAAGTCTATAAAGAATGAGGTTGTAATGGGAAAACGAATGCAACGTATAACAAGAGAGCCTTGACCATCAAGGACATAAGAAACCCAGTTGTTAAATATGCACCTGTGATGATAGGTCACAAGCTATACTTCTCAAACAAAGAGAATTATGTATCTGCAACCGCCATCAACACAACTTATGAGATGGTTGAGAAATGAGCGGATTATGACTTATGTGAGCTATTGAGATAAAAGCTAATGGAAAACTTGCAAAAGACAAAGTGTAATTGATTTGTTTAGATTAAGAGGCTTTAATGTTTTGTTTTAGTCAAGACTATTAATGTTTATAGCTTGAGCTAAGCATTGAATATGTTGGATAGTAAATTCTCATAAGGTTGTAGTTGCCAAAGCTAACTTTGAGTGGTTAATAAATGTGAAAGAAAGCTAGAGAGTTTAAAGAAGAGGGATGACTTGAGAAATTTATGGCCCTTTTGGGCATTTTTGTAGAGCCTAGAAGATTGTGACTATTGTGTTGGGAGTGGGAAGAGGAGATAACACATAAGATGTTGCAAGGGTGATTCAATTTCTACACTATTGGTTATTGCTTTAAAGAGAGAAAGACTGATCTAAGACCTCCTAGTGTTTTCCTTGCCCTTTTTTTTGGTGCCTTATATAAAGGGCTCATTGTTGATTTGTTGCTTTTGTGCTAATGCTTGCTTGATTTTTGTAAGGAGAATACATGCTAGAGTCATGGGACATTGCCGCATATTACTTTGAACTATCTTTTAACTACGCATGCCAATATTCTTCTCTTATATCTCTGCTAAAATATTGATTTATTGTTACCAATAGTAACCTTGCATTTTACCTTGGATTTATGGGACTACACATAGTAGTGAGTGAGGATTGTGGATCGATTTTGAAAATGTTATTTTGATATCTTCCTATGCTTTCAAGTTGTTCCATTGGGGCTTCTATTCTTCTCATGAAATAGATGCACTAGTTTACACCTTACTTGATTGGAGTACCAACATTTTGTTATGACACCCACTACTAACTTCAAATATTCTCTTCTAGTGTAAGTTTTATGTAGACTTATAAGTTTTATGTTGACTTGTAAGTTTTATGTTGACTCTTACTCCAACAATATCTTCTATATACAAATTAAATACTATTTAGCAAAGGTTGACAAAGATTTGTGAGCGCAAAAACTTACCATTATGTATATTGTAATTACTAGTAAGCACACAATGTATACATTTACCCTAGAGGGTGATTTTAAGATATCAATAGCTTTATGCAACCCAAAGTCAAATTAATTAAGAGGTTTGATTTCTCATATATATATCAATTCATGTATCATGGTTCCTTAGCCTACTATTAATAAACAAATAAGAGGGGGTAAACATAGTCTTGTTGCTTAATAAAGTGGGAAACCTTACCTATAGGATACCCAACAAATGAGGAGGTTTAGAAAGACATTTGAATTAAAATTAAACTTTTATTAAAAGTGTAATACCCCCTTCTTAGGACACTTCAGTTTGTTGGATAGTTAGACTATTCAGTGGATTACAATAGGCTAATGAGTTAGGGTTAGGGAATCCTTAGAGATAGTTGTATCCAACAGTTGGTAGTGGCAGGTATTTTATTGAGCTTTGGTGGGTGAGATGTGTGGAACACCATCTTTTCGGAAGGTTTTGGATGATTTCTTCTATACTTACTATTTTTAGTAAGTCAATATTGGGCATTGATAGGGTCAATTGTCAACATTTCTATTTTTAGCTATGTCAATGGAATCACTTAATGTTAGTATCCAAATCTTTAATATAGTCCAGTATTTTAATTTAAATAATGATACTTTATAAAATTAAAATTAAATATTTAACTTTATCGTTATTTGATATTATAAAGTGACTTTATGAAGGGATACTTTTGGGAGACATAGGAAGTCATTTTAAATTTAATAAAAATATTCCCTAAAGTTGGACACCTCATGTGGAGAAATAAGGAAGAATTTAAAATTTAAAATTAAAGTGCATTTAATTTTAAATGGGGTGTGGGTTTTTGGGAGCCATACAAAAGCATTTTGGAAGCTCATTTTGTGTTTAGGTTGGACTTGATATTTTGATATTCTTCTTTGCTGGAGGAGTTGGTTCTTCTTCAAGGTTTGTGAGGATGGAATCCCTTATAGGGAGCATTCTCCATGTTGTTGAAAGACACAATCTAGAGGATTACTTGGTGATTTCATACATGGATTAGAATTGGAATTCATTGTTTATTGCATCTTGATGTTGGAGCCCAAGATACTCATTATTGATTCAAGAGACAAATTTGAATACATTAGAGAGTTTATTGCTCATTGTTTTTCCTTCCTTGTTGGTCGTAACTCTCCTTAGTGCTCCTACCTATTTAGGGGGCATGAGACTCATTCTTTGTCAGGCACTAGGGTTTGGAGAAAGTTTATGGTTGTTTGGAGGGCGTCTAGGGTTAGAGAGTAGTTTTACATCAATTTTATGCATTTATACTTGGCCCTAAAGGTGTGGCATCCATTTTTGCGAGCTTGCAGGAGTTGGTTGCAAGTACACAAATTATCAAAGTCCATCCAATTTTTTGGGTATGTTTGAAATAGACATGTAATGCTACTTGATGATCTGGGTTGCTCTTACATTTGAAGAAATTTGCATTTTCATATCAAAAATAAAATCTAGAATTTTTAGCTACATGTATTTCTAGATATTGTCATATTTTTGAGTTATTTATTTGTTGAAAGTTATTTTATTATCTTCACTTTATTTTTCTTCTTAAAACCATCTCAAAACCATTGCAAAAACAAAGCAAAACAAAACAAAAAAATAAAAAATCAAAGGCAGAATAGGGCAACACACTATAGTGGTATCAGAGCAGTTGCATTTTGCCATTTTGGAGGATTTTGGAAAAAACAATGTTATGTCAATTGAGTGAGTAATGCAGTCACCCTATACACATCACTATAATTTGAGAAGGAACCAAGAAAACACTAGCCTTGAGAGTCAACTAGAGATAGATCCTTTTTCAAGCATTGAAGTGGGTGATAGAGAGCAATAAGAATCTAGCACTATGGAAATGCTAAATGACTTAGCTAGAGGGCATCATGAGTTACAACAAATTCTAGCCCAAATTGTGGCTCTAACAAACCAACACATGCTCAACAATGCAAGGAACAATGCAAGAAACAATGGTGGTAACAATGGGGGACACAGTGGTGGTAATCATGGGAACAAAAAGAATAATGGTAATGAGGATGGTTCAATGAATGACTAGGGTACAAATCAACCAAAAAGAACCATAACAACAAATTCTAGACCTCTAATGCCTAACTTTCCACCAAGGATTAACCCTTGAATTAAAGCAGAGCCCACCCAACAAGAGTTACAGGATCATATTTTACAGGACTTGAGGGATTCAAGGCTAGAATTTTAGGCTGAGATGTCTTTTGTGACTACATGGACCTCAAAATGAAACATAGACCACATAAGGGTGGTGGACAACATAACCAAGAATTACAAAGAAAAGTGGGTAAGCTATTCATTCCATACTATGATGGCTATGGGAAGAATACAACTAGAGCATGGGTTCAGAATCTTTACACATACTTCCAACTCAACCCAATGTAGGCGGATGAGGCCATAAAATATGTTGCTATACACTTGGATGGCAGTGCTCTTGAGTGGTACCATCACAAAATGATCACCCTGGGTCACGATCATATTGATTCTTATATTGAGTTTACGAAAAGGTTGATGAGAGGTTTGATAAGAAGAATCCTAAGTTACATTTTAAGGAGTTGGCACACCTCAAACAATGGGGTTTCGTAGAGGCATATGTTATTGATTTCCAGAGGCTTTCAATTTTGGTCACAGATATTTCAGAGAGGAGGCTCATTTTTCTTTTCATGAATGGTCTTTCAAATCCTTTGTGGGGTTGGATTATGGCCCTTAATCCATCTTCATTACATGAAGCCATCAAGAAGGCTAGAGATATGGAGACTTCCACTCTTACAAACAAATTTTAGTCTAAGGTGTTCTCTCATAAGAGGGATAAGGATAAGAAACTATTTCATAGGGAATCACATAACCACATAATGAGTCCAAAAGATTGGATAGTGAGCAACTTAATGACCTTCAAAGAAAGAAATTGTGATTCCATTGTAGAGAACCTTGGGACCCATCTCACAAATGCAATGTGAAGAAAAAATCTAAGTGAATAGAGCATATTTTTTTCGATGAATCTGCATTAGAAATATTATGTTTGTAATATGATTTAGAGAGCAATGAGGAGAGCTCATCAGAAGAGGAACCAAAGAGTGATGGTATTGTTGGAAGAATGAAGGAGACCTCTAGATTGTTGTCTTTGTTGTCATTGATGCCAATATTGTTTGGTGACTGATTATCTTCCCATCTGGTAAACTATGTCTGTGCTACATTGATCTGGTAATTTGGTCAAAAATCACTCCTAAGTGAATATTGACTCATATAATTTTGATATGTTTTTCAAGGGTCTTAGATGTGGTCATGGTTAGGGATTCAACAATTTTAGTTGAATATGTTGGAAATTATAAATAACAGTTGTTCAACTTACATTTTTTGGGTTGATCTTCTTCTAGCCGACTTGTACATGCAGTGCACACTTCATGAAGGTTTAGAGTGTTCCTTTTTAGCTCCAAGCCAACCTAAATTGTGTCTTGCATAATTTTTTTTAGCACCAAATAAGTTTTTGTTTTGAAGCCAACAAGATATTTTGAGTTAAGTATGCTTACATCCAATTAGGCCAACCTAATTGATGTATGAAGATGTAATTATGTATATATATGAAACATCCTTGTATTGAACATATATACAATACTCACATATGTACACACATAGAGATAGAGATGATAATAAGTGATGATGCAAGATGTGCGACAAAGTGATATGGTGTGAAGTCTTTGGTAGTTGATGATAGTTGTTGTATACCTGCAATCCAGTGCAGGATTTTCTATCTCCCAGATCTTAATTGGAACTGTACTTAGCACTCATAAGGTACATTCCATTCAATTCATATTCCTGGTAGTGAGCCATATCTTTTTGTATTCTGGTGGTAAGCCATACCTTTTGTACTCCGGTTGTGAGCCTTTTAAGGATAGTGTGTCCTGGCAATGTGCCTTGTAATATTTTGACCAATTATAATATATTGTGAGTTAATCCTCGCCATGGTTTTTCCCACTTTGGGTTTTCCACGTAAAAATCTTGGTGTCTATGAGTTGTGTGATGTTATGTTCACTTCCATGTTTTTAATTACAGTTGTAGCTAGATACACTTTAATAATTGGATGGTTAGCAATCAAATGGTTTAATAGAATACTGATTCACCCCCCTCTCAGTATTATGTGTGTTCAAAAATTGGTATCAAAGCTTGGTTCCTTTGAAAAAGATTAAGAACTTAAGAAAGATCTTGAAGTTTGAACACATGGCTGACAAAAAGCATCATGTTCCTCTAGAAGAGATCTCTTCAATCGAGGAACTCCATGCTGCTCTTGAAGATCTTGATAAAAGTGAAGATGAGAAAGAAACTTTGAAAGAAAACTTGAAAGAAGTAAATGAATGCATTAGAAGATTAAGAGAACAAATCAAGAAGTTCAAATAAACGCATAGAGAAGTCAGTGATCAATTGAAGAAATCTAATGAAGACATCACCAGACTAAAGGTGCAAATGGAAAAAAAGAAAAGAATTGAAGAATGTCAGAAAATTGAAATCCAAAGCAAAATTGATGAATGCACAAAGCTTGAACAAGAAGTAGTAACACTAAGATCTGACTTAGTAAAAGAAAAATATCATGAAGAAAAATTCAAAACAAGTACTACAATGCTTGATGAGTTGATCGCATTTCAGAAACGAGCTAAGCATAAAGGTGGTCTAGGACTTGAAGAAGGACAAAGTTCAAAGGCAAATCAGGTTCCCAATAAAGTGGACAATCAAAGGAAGATTCAAGGCAATAATAAACAGTTCAAGAATCAAAGAAGCAATATCGAAAGGATTCCTATTCGACAACCTAATGCTCAAAGGTACCCATCTTTTAATGGCATTTGCTTTTCATTCTATAAATTTGGTCATAGGGAAACTGAATGTAGAAGTAGAATAAATCAGAATGTTGGATTCTTTGTTGGACAATGTTTTTCTTGCAATAAGTTTGGACATAGAGCTATTGAGTGTAGAAGTCAGACAATGATGAATACATTCAATAATGGTAGAATGGATCAATCTTTTCAAGGCTATTGTTATATATGTTATGCTTTTGGACATAAAACTATTCAATGCAAATCAAGGTTAAATACAAATTAGTTTGGTTAGAAACATGTGTGTTACACTTGCAATAAACTAGGACACATTTCAAAATTTTGCAAAAGAAAAAATGAGAAGAAAGCTAATCTAGATCAAAAGAATAAAATTGATCCTACTGAGGTTACAAAGGAAATGAAGAAAATTTGGAAGAAAAAGGAAGAACTTGAGAATAAGGATGAATCAAATGCATTTGTACTTGCATCTAGTGCAAATACTTCTAAAAACTAAACCCAACAATGGTTTTAAGGGGAGTAGTGATGGAAAAATCCAACAAACCCCTAATAGAAGAGGTGTCAAGCAGTGACATGAGGATATATGATGTAAGGTGTCAATTTGAAGATGTTGAAGTTTCTAGTAGAAAATATGCAAAATTGGAGAATTGCGAAAAATCTTAGGGTTTACAATGTATTCTACAAAGTGTTTATCAACTTTTGAAGATGGAGTGCATTTAATGCAAAATCAGGGCAAAATTCGTAACACATAAAGTGAGAAACTAAGTCGAGTTAAATCACATTTGCACAATTGGAAAGAAGTAGAGCGAGCTTAAGAGATTTTAAAGCGATTTCAGAGTGATTGGCATAAAACCCTAGTTTTTGATGAAGCTTGAAAAGGTATTTACTATTATATGAACTTTGTGGGTTTTTAGTTGAAGCAAATTTTCATAAGCATATACAAGTAGTTTGAGGAAAAGAAATGGCCACTCCCACTATTGTGGAAGTCTTTGAGAGAGATCGACCTAAATTCAGAAGGTATTCTTGGAAAGTCTATGAAATGGATCTTGTGGGTGGGTTTTCACACATTTTGACTAATGTCCTACCCATTGAAGACACTAGAACATGCATTCATGGAAAGTTAGAAGAATTTAACCACCAAGAACTTAGGGATCTATGGACAGAAGAATTGACAGGAGATAATCACTTCGTAAAACCTGAATATGAAAACCTAGTGTGGAAGAAGTTGGATGTTTGGAATTGGTTACCTAACTTTTCAAACAAGATGGATTCTAAATTTGTTAACATGGCGCTTAGTAGGATGCATGATAAATTTGTGTGGGCACGCATAGCCGAGTTAATCATCAAGGAAGTAATCCAAGCTGTAACTAGTCTTTATGCCACTATCCGGACCCTTACTAGTGCTAAAAGCTGTGAAAAATAATGCAGTTATGAAGCTAACTGAAGCCACATTTGACGGGAGAGCTCTGACTACTAAACCCATCGCAAACCCAACCCTGATATATGTTGCTGTTATGATTGGATAGAAAATATACTTTACCAACCGAGGGAATTCTATTTCTGCTACAACAATTTATACTACATATGAATGGTAGTGAATGGGAGAGATTATGATTTGTGTGAGTTGCTCTAAATGTAGCTTATGGAGAATTTGAGCCTGATTAAGTCAAAGAAACACTCTTTTAAGTTTGCTACATTAGCAATTTGTTTGCTATTCTACTTTGAGGGAGTTACCGGAAGGAAAAACATTATATGGGAACACAACAAGCTGGTTGCACATCAAATCTTTGAACACTTGCATAGTCTTGGAGATTTTAGAGCACAAAATAATGCTTTGACTGCATTCTTTGCAATATTCTAGAATGATATGCATGAAAGAGAAAGGGTTCCCAGAAGCCTAGTGAAGAAGTATATAAAGGAAATAATTTTTCTTGTAAGCACAAATGAGTGCATCATAGAAGCAGTTGAACCTAGAACTATCTAGATGGAACCTTTGGGATATAAGGTTGATGAAAAAATGACTGAGAGGTTCATTGAAATGTTGTTAAGCAGTCCAAAGGATCCCTCTTTTCCCCGACATGGAACATATGAAGAAAAATTTAGTGAAGTGCACTTAGAAAATCCTGCATCCCATAGAGCAAAAACAACAAGAAAGAATGTTGAGGCATTCTTTCTCTAAGAATGATATTGTTCAATTAAAGGAAGCTCTTGATGAGAGGAAGTCCAAATCAGCTGAATTGTACTCTAGACCCAGGAAATCTGGAAGAATATCTTCTACTACTGCACCTACTTCCATTGCTACTACAACAGAGAATGGAAAGAAGAAAGAACACAATACTCCTACATCAGTCGATGTAACTACCTCCACTGGACCCAGTACTCGTGCTTCTAAAAGAAAGAACATACCCCCTGCTACACCATCTGTTACTCCCAGAAGAAGAAGAGTAAAGCAAAAGGAAAATAGGAAAGAAACCTAAGTGATGTTATTCAAGAAGAAATAGATCTTGGCCTGCAAGAAGAGCAATAGTTGAAGATGAATAAAAGGAGCGGTACTAGCAATGAAGAAGCATAAACCAGAGTCAATATCTCAACAAATGAAGATACATAGGAAGAAGAGAATACTTTCAAAATTCATGTGCATGAGAATAAAAATGAAGAAGGCACATCTGATCCTAAGGAGGACATGCCTAGCTCTCCTCTGGTAAGTGATCGACCATCTTTAAGTATGGTAGCCTTAGTGAATAATATGATAGACTTTGAAAATATTTTTCTGATTGCTAAGTTATTTGATGAAGTCAATAATGAAGATAAGGAAACCATTGTTAATGCTTTCATTCAGTATATAGTTATTAGCAATGTGAGTATGGAAACTGTCTGGAACAAAGTGATTGACAATGTTTGGAAAAAATTAGTACAAAGAAGGAAAGAAGCTATAAATGTTGATGACAAGATGAAAACTAATGTCTTGAATTCTTA
>VDFB02382244.1:0-19853 GCA_007258455.2 Sequoia sempervirens
AAAGAATATTTCTTTTCCTGGTTCTATCAACTTCCTAATTGCAAAAGCTATGGAGTGTCCATTTTGTGTCACCACAGCAGCAATCTTTTCTCTCAATGCATCATATTCTACGACAAAAGGAAGAGAATAGTCTAGTACAAGACATAAGCTCATCACCTTTTTAAGTTTATCAAAACTTCTCATGTTGATTCTATCCAAGAAAAAACTCCTTAGCCATTTATGTTAAGGGTGTTGTAAGTTGTGAAAATCCCTTAACAAATCTTCTATAATAACTGGAGAGGCCAAGGAATCCTCACAACTAAGTAAATGTGGTAAGAGGAGGTCAATCCAAAATAGCTTGGATCTTTTGTTGATCCACCTGTACTTCTTAGGCACTAATGACATGACCCAAAATATAAAAAATTGTCATCACAATTCAAACTTAGATTCCTATAATGTTCCCATTTTCCAGCTCGCCAAAATAACATTAAATGTATTTAATTATTTTAATTATTTAATGTTGCCTAGCAAAAATGCAATTATAAAATTCGCCCTTCCTCAGTCTAACTCCAATACCTAAACATTTTAATTATTTAATGTTGCCTAGCAAAAATGCAATTATTAAATTCGCGCTTCCTCATTCTAACTCCAATACCTAAATATTTTAATTATTTAATGTTGCCTAAGCAAAAATGCAATTATAAAATTCGCCCTTCCTTAGTCTAACTGCAATACCACTGTTATAACCCTCACTAATATTTTTAACAATTTTATGATTTTTTTTGTAATTTTTGGCAAACTAAAAAACACAATGCTAGATTTGCAAGCTCTTTCAAGCCAAATATAAATCTTATTTACTTATAATAGCTAAAATCCATACAAATTACTAATAACAAAATATACTACTTTATATCACAACAACCAATTCTTATTCAAAATATTTAAAGAGTATTAAAATCAAGAGATGTTGGAGCCACTTACAAGATTATGGCTGAAAGTCCAAGCGTGATTTTGGTCATACTTCCAAAATAGTGTCGTTCATTTTTGTTTGCTTGTTATGCCAGCACTCAATAATTAAACTTAGTATTTGAAATGTGGTGGATCCTTTCATGCACGGTAGAGCAGCCACTATTAGAAATTCCTCCTTATTATAAGCTTGCCACCCTTCTAAAATGGTACACCACTTTACACAAAAGGAAATATGTCTTCCAAAGTATACAGCAGCCATGTAATATACTTTCATGAATATGTACAGCACCTCTTTCATGAATCAAAACAACAATATACAGTATAGCTGGAAATTGGAATGGAATGGCTAGCCAAGGTATGGCCAAAATAATATAAAATGATTTTAACACTAAGCACTAGTAAAATGTAATAATTAGAAATCACCCAACTGATACCAAATATGAAATTTCTCAAACTCACAATAATCTTTGATCACCAAACTAGAACTAAAAAATGACTGCAAACTTTCAATGTAACTACACTCCCTGAATGGAATCATCACAATTGGATAAGAATTTTTGTCCTCCAATCCAGAATGAAAATTGTGAGGGTTTTCATTCCCCAAATTTCTACACCAAAGGGTTTTTATCCTCAGGTGTGGAGATGATTGAACACTCAAGCTTTGAAATAAGGTTTGATAATAATAACAATGGATGCGCTTTTTGGTGCCAAAACTCCTCTTTTATATTCACCTTTTTAATTTTCGGTTTTCTATTCCCGCCTAATATTTCCTCCAAATGTGTTTGAAAACAAAGTAAATATTTCTTTAGCCCCCCATTAATAATATAATAATAATACATTATTGTCATTTTTACAAAATTATTAAATAAATTTACTAAACAGCTTAAAATATTATTATTAAATTATTTTCCTAACATTATCCTGTAGCCTACAAAAAATAAGAAATAGGCTATAGGTCTCCAAGATAAAGTAATTCTGAGAAGGGAGATATGACATCGTCTCCTAGTAACAGCATTGTTGGGGCTTGCACCTCAAATGGTACTTTCTAAAGCTCCCGCACCCAATACTACTCCAATCCACATCCACTTTATACTGGATTATTCCAATAACCAATCCTGCTTAGCTTGCTAATTTTGCAACTCTTTAGAAAGTATTATATCTTAAGAACCATTACTTTTAAAGCTACCTTGATCTTTCATTTTTAAGCATGTATGGTTTTTGCATTAAACATTATTAAAAATCTTTTTTAAGACTCCTGCAAGGGGAATTTTGAATCATTAACAATGACCCACCTCTCATGATTGGCAACCTACAAGAAACCACCTCTAGTGAGCTTAAGCGGTCTATTTAGCACCCATTGCATCAAGTGATGTTCATTGAGGTCAAGTTATGGGATTGAAATAAGAAAAATGAATCACCACAGCTTCAGTCATCACATCCAAAACTAACACCAAACAACTAAGTCTTCTACCTGTGATGTCCCGATGTGGGCCCCTATCGCAAGGTGACGTAGGTCTGTCTGAGTGGTTTGCCCAGCCACATGTCCGAGGTCTTCGGTGGGAGTACCTGTCCTGGGGATACCCCCTTAATGCTAAGAGGGGTGTCGTTCACTATCAGTCCGGGCTTTTGGTGCAACGGTAACTAACTTGGTATCAGAGCTGGAGGTCTCGAGGTCGAGACTCGCGGAGCGTGGTGGGCTGTGATGTCCCGATGTGGGCCCCTATTGGAAGGTGGCGTAGGTTTGTCTGAGCGGTTCGCCCAGCCACATGTCCGGGGTCTTCAGCGGGAGTACCTATCCTCGGGATGCCCCCTTAACGCTAAGAGGGGTGTCGTTCACTATCAGTCCGGGCTTTTGGTGCAACGGTAACTAACGAGGCAGCGCTCAGGGCATAGGATTTGGTTTGGAACCAATCCGAGGTGAAATCGAAGTGGCGAGTTAGGCCTAGATGTGAAAAAAGAGGCCGAGTCACAAAGTGAAGTCAAAGGAAATGAAAGTACTTTGCTGGGGGCTGTAAGAGTCCAGGTGACTCTCAACCCCAAACCCTAACTGAAATCACTGATTTTGTTTGTTTTGTAGTTTTTTTTTGTGTTTTGATGGATTTTTGCAATAAACAAGAAATTGCGATTTTGCTTGAAAAAGAGTAGAAAAATAATATTAAATACTTAATGCTTGAAAACTACAGAACATGTATCAAATATCGATGCCAGGTCATTTATTGATCATTCAGGATGATTACAAAATTGATACTTCAACTTCTGAATAAAAAGGCAAGAATATTTAATATGAAAAACCTGGTTTATTACAGCCGCCTTGGGATAAGAGAAGAATGTACGGCCAGCTCCAGAATACCAATCTCCAGGCTCAGAAACAGAGAAATAACTCCCAAAACCCTAGGCGCCCTCACTACAAAAGACTGGAAGTGAAAAGCCAAAGCGATTTCTTCAGAAGAGAAAGTACAGCCCTTGCTAGAACAGTACAGCCCAGCAACAGCAGCAATAAATGAAGTACGGCTTCAAATAATGAAATGCCAGATCTCTGTGAAATAGTCTCTGAGAGGTCGCCCCTGTCTATTGATGAATAACTCTAATAAATTTCCCCTGAATCAATCCTGTAAGGGCAACTGCAACTTCTATATGAAGTCACCAAGTATGACAATCTTCAACTGATATTTCACAGTCTCAGTATGCCAGATCTTGAAGAGGTATCGTTCTCCAAAATCGTTTGTCTACTGAAACCCTAGGTTTTGCAAACTCCAATGCTCAGAGCAAAAAGAAGACAAATTGAATAATCAAGACATAAGAGTTCGATTTGTCTTTAGCTGTGAATATATAGCTTCTCTTGAAAATTCGACCCAAAACCTCTTTTAATAATCATTTAAATAAATGATTAAATACGCCCCTTTTGACTTAGGAGAAATATAATTAATAATTGGCGCCCCATCATTAATGAATAATTACTTATTCATTATGTTAATTTTCACTTTATTATAAAGTATAATAAATACTTTATAATACGCCATTTATTAAATATTTAAATAAATTAATAAAGTGACTTTAATATAAAGTCAAAATTATTAATTATTCAATAAATCATTAAATACTCCGTTATTTCTCCATCTGACCATCAAACTGATGAACTGGGTCGACTCTGAGCTAAACAGCTGAACCAGGTGCCCCTGCCCAAAATAGCAGCTTCCGCCTGTCTGACTTTCTAAAAATAGAAAATCTCTGAAAACCCACTCTGAAGGATTCTGCAAAGGCCTAACTGGAAACAACTGCAAGAAAGAAGCTCCTGAACACCGAGTAACTGCCTCAATTGATCCTCTACACAAATCTGCCAGCCTACAAGGACCAGGATGATAGGCTAACCACATATCCAGCTACGCTAACTAGGATGGGGACATCACAGTCCGCCCTCCCTGAAATTGCTTGTCCTCAAGCAATCTCAACTCTGGATGCTGTAAAATCTCCTCGTACTCCCATGTAGAATCCTCAACTGGCAAATCTCTCCACTTGATTAGATATTCACGATCACATACTCGAAGGTGTCTCTCTACATCGAGGATGGCCTCGGTACTAGTATCAGAATTTCCCTTGATCATCGAGGGTGAGTAGAAGCTGGAGAGGGTGTCATGCTGACAATACTTGCCAGTGGCATTAAACACATTATGAACCACGCTATCTCTGTTTGGTAAGTCAACTCATAAAGCAACCTCAGCCCACTTCGATGCGACAACCGCGGAATGGACCATAATCAGCGAGGTTTGGCTTCTACGCCCCACTCTTCCATGAATGGAAAGCGTCACGAGGTACTTGACATAAGGTACACCATATCACCCACATCAAAGGAATGCTCAACCCTCTTTTGATCAGCATACTACTTCTGCTGATTCTGTGCCCGCTGGATATTGTCTCTGAGAGACCTCAAAATGTCCTGTTGAATCTACATCATATCCCCGGCACTCAGCACTCTACTATCACTCAATATCAGGTCCAAAAGGTTGGGTGCCTCATACCCATACAAATCCATGAAGGGTGTCATCTATATCGTCATGTGGTGAGTCGAGTTATAACAATACTCACAGAGATATATCCACCTCACCCAAGCTCTCTGCTGTCGGCTATGTAATTCGCCGATAACCTTCCACCCACTTATTGACAATCTCTGTCTACCATCTGTCGAGGATGGTAGAGCAATTTTCGGTGTCGATTCGGTCCCATAGAACTGAACAACTCACGCCAAAGAAGTTATCATAATGCATTGTCTCTAATAATAGCTAGCGACTATCGTCAGAGGCAACCCATGTAACGGAATACCTCTCACGAAGAAGAGCTCTGCGATCTGCGATCTTTGTGAATGTAGTGGTGTCGAGGAAGAAGTGAGCATGTTGGTCAACCCGATCAACCACTCGTAGATCTGATCTTTACCTTAGGCTTTTGACAGAGCCGTGATGATCCATCGATGAAACCACTCCCGCTTCTGTCGAGATTATCGGAAGTGCATTTGAAATAACCAATGGGGATAAGTGTGCTCACAGCATTACTGTACGGCAAACAGAACACTCTCGAACATACTGAAGAACATCAGTTTTTAGCCCTTTCCAAGTAAATCGTTCCCGAACCAGCTTATATGTTTTGAAGTACCTGGGATGGCCCGCCATAGGAAGGTCATGAAAAGCTCTCAGAACTATATTCCTCAACTCTAAATCAGGAATCAGAAAAATCCGCCCTTTCTAAATGATCAAGTCATTCACGACGGTGTACCTGCTATCCTGCTCTGTCCCATCAACAATGCTAGAAGCCCATGGGTTCTTAGCATACTCTGCAATAATCCGATGCCTCCAATCCTCGGAGATTTGTGCCATGGCATTCAACTGAGGTCTACGAGACAAGGCGTCAGCAACAACATTCTGCTTCCCCTTAATGAAGG
Source organism: Sequoia sempervirens (assembly GCA_007258455.2). NCBI lineage: Eukaryota > Viridiplantae > Streptophyta > Pinopsida > Cupressales > Cupressaceae > Sequoia > Sequoia sempervirens. Next base: position 5,879 of record VDFB02382244.1, read on the forward strand.
TGATGTCAAAGTCATACAACTGCAGTTTGCTGACCCATTTTTGCTGCGTCTCATTTAGGTCTCGCTGTCCAAGGAAATGTTTCAGGCTGTTGTGGTCTGTACGCACACTGAACTTGCTGCCTACCAAGTATTGCCTGAACTTAGCCAAAGCATGCATAATGGCTAACATCTCGCTAATAAGTAAATCTTTGTAGAACCTTCCCGGGACCCTAAACGCTCTCCAAAAGCTGATAAGATTGTCTCTCATCAAATGGCATAATGCCCTCTCTGAAGCATGCATGGAAACAAATCAAATGACCCGTGAAGTCCGGGCAATGCTAGCCTTTGGACATGAAGTCATGATCGCATAAACTTGTCAAAGCACTCCTGGCACCGTGGTGACAAGTAAAAGCCCTTCTTTATCCGGTATTAAGGGGTGTGGGCGTGGCCGTGAACCCACTAACAAATCTCCTGTGAAAAGCACACAACCCAATGAAGCCTCTGAGCTGCGTAAGGTTCTCAGGTACCGGCCACTCTACTATAGCTCGGACCTTCTCAGGGTCCATACTCACTCCCTTGGCACTGATGATGTGCCCCAGATACAACAACTCCTCCATACCTAGCTCACACTTAGATTCCTTGGCGTAGAAAGACTCATCAGCCAAGATACCCAAAACTGCGTCTAAGTGAGCCAAATGCTCCTCCCATGACCTGCTATATACCAGAATGTCGTCGAAGAAGACCAATACAAATCTCCTGAGCTGAGAACTAAAGACTCTGTTCATAGTAGCCTGAAAGGTGGCAAGTGCATTGGTTAGACCGAAAGGCATAACCAAGAACTCGAAGTGACCGCAATGACACCTGAAAGCGGTTTTCTCAATATCCTGCTCCCTCATCTGAATCTGGTGGTACCCGGATCTCAAATCAATCTTCGTGAAGAAGATAGCACCGTGTAACTCATCAATCAACTCATCGATGTGTGGTATAGGGTACCTATTCTTAATTGTCCTCTTGTTGAGCTGTCGGTAGTCTATGCACATCCAAAGTGATCCATCCTTCTTCTTCACCAATACAACCGATGAAGCAAAAAGTGACTTGCTAGGTCTAATATGCCCCATAGCTAACAACTCGTTGATGGTCTTCTCTATCTCATCCTTGAGTCGTTTCGGATGTCTGTAGGGAGTGATCATAATGGGCTTTGCGCCCTCCTCCAACTCAATGATATGCTCTGTGCCTCTGTCTGGAGGTCTACTAGGTGGAATGTCAGCAACACTTTGGAGTGTTTAGTCTCAAGATTCAATACCGTCCGTGGTATCACCCCTTCTCATTCTCGCTGGCCGGGTATCAACATGCACTCACTTCAATCAACCATATCATGACGAACCATCCGCCTGAATGAAACCATCCTCAGATTACTGTCTCGAATAGCCTTGATGACATGAGGTCTCCCATCAACCTTAAACTTCATCTCCATGTCTCGCAAATTGAGTGTGAACTCACCCAAATCGTGCAACCATGCCATCCCTAACACCGCATCAGTATCTCCCATATTAACAACATAGAATTCAGTCTTGAACTCATAGTTGTTCAGTCGCATCGAAAGATCAGTAATCTTTCGGTCACATCTGAGGGTGTACCCATCAGCCACCTTGACTCAAATACCCTCAAACGCCTCTGTCTGAATGCCACGTCTCTCCACCAATCGTGCATCAATGAAATTATGTGTAGCACCCGTTTCCAGTAAAGTGATCACCTTCTGACCTGCTAGGAGCCCACGAAGTCTAAACGACCCATCTCTCTGAAGGCTAGTCAAATGGGCTTCCTGTAGCTTCCTTCCTCCTTCGTTTTCACCCTCATTTTCGGACCTGTCATCATCTGAATGCTCGGAATCAGCTTGCTGGTTTGACAGATCAGATTGCTCTTCGCCCTCATAAAACCATTCCATCTTATTGTTTTTGACCTTGGGACGAAGTGGGCATACATGTTTTTCATCGTAGGGTGCCTTGCACCAGAAACAGAATTTTTTCTTCCGTAATTCATTCAGTGTTTCTCTATCAAAGGGTGTGCATTCTGTTTCTTAGGATCTGGTGGATCCCTCCTTTTGTCAAAGGGTCTATTCCTATCAAAAGACCTATTAGGCCTCGTGTAGGGTGTTGAACCTGGAGTGAACTTGCTGCGAGGTGCTGCAAGCTCCATGTTCTATGCCTTCCTCATGGCCTCCTGAAGGGTAGGAGGATCAAATGCCTTGACCCAACCTCGCATAGGCTCTGTCAAACCCTCGACAAAGAGTATAATAAGTCTCCACTTTGAAATGCCTGTCACCATGACTGCAACCCTCTGAAACTCACCAATACAAGAATCCAAGCTACCTGTCTATTTGAGCTGAGCTAGCTCCCTGAAGTAGAGTTCCGGATCCTTCTTATCAAAGCGCTCTATGAGCTTGCTAGTAAACTCCTAGTAAGTATTGACTGCATGATGGCCAAGTGTGTACATGCCGTGATGCCACCAATCATGCGCCAGCCCATCAAGATGCAAAGTAGCAAACTTAATGGCCTCGTCCTCCTGCATAGGTCTCAATGATAGATAGTTGTCCAATTTCTGGACCCAAGACCTCGCTGACGTCTTATCAGACCCATCAAAGTATGGCAAGGTGATCTTGCTAACTGCATACTGCAAATCCCTGTTCACCTGTGGCTGTGGCTGCTGGTGCTGAGGAGCTCTACGGTCAAATCTACCTCCTCCTCTAGGTTTATGAACGTCCATAAACTCATGAAAAGATAATGCCTGCCTAATCTCAGGTGCCAATGATAGGTACGCACCGTGAAACCTAGTCACATCTGCTACTGACATGCCATTATGTGGCTGAAACTCCTGATGATGCCCCTGTTGCTCTGCCCCCGGAGTCGGAGGTGGGTTATCTCTGGGTAAGAATGTAAGCTGTCTAGGCCTTAGCTCCTGATAGATCGGTGATGGCTGTCATGGTGCTGATGCCAAAGGCTGATCCACTCCTGCAGTCCTGCTCGACTGTCCGATCTGGATATAGTGCGGCTGGGATGGAGTATACTGCCTAATAGTGCCCATCAACTGGGACATCATGTCCATCATATTATCGTGTCTGCGTCTAAACTCCTCATCAGTAATGTCGCCCTCTGCATGCGCTTTCCCTGAATCCCTATGTGTCTCAGCAGGAATCTCACGGTCTGCCATTAGGGTTGTGACACTGTTCTCGCTGTTGTTGGAGCTAGATCTGTGTATGCCCAATACTCCTGACACTGTCTCACCTTTAGGAATCGGTGGACCTGTCCAATCCTCAACTCTGCCTGTCCCTATACCCTTAGTATAATGAATGATGTCTCTGCTCATGAAAAAGCAACCAAAAAGCACTCTAAATTCTGAAAAAGCAACTGAAAAAGCACAGGATGGCAGGAAATTTGTGCTCTGATACCACTGTAAGAGTCCAGGTGACTCTCAACCCCAAACCCTAACTGAAATCACTGATTTTGTTTGTTTTGTAGTTTTTTTTTGTGTTATGATGGATTTTTGCAATAAACAAGAAATTGCGATTTTGCTTGAAAAAGAGTAGAAAAATAATATTAAATACTTAATGCTTGAAAACTACAGAACATGTATCAAATATCGATGCTAGGTCATTTATTGATCATTCAGGATGATTACAAAATTGATACTTCAACTTTTGAATAAAAAGGCAAGAATATTTAATATGAAAAACCTGGTTTATTACAGCCGCCTTGGGATAAGAGAAGAATGTACGGCCAGCTCCAGAATACCAATCTCCAGGCTCAAAAACAGAGAAATAACTCCCAGAACCCTAGGCACCCTCACTACAAAAGACTGGAAGTGAAAAGCCAAAGCGATTTCTTCAGAAGAGAAAGTACGGCCCTTGCTAGTACAACAGTACGGCCCAGCAACAGCAGCAATAAATGAAGTACGGCTTCAAATAATGAAATGCCAGATCTCTATGAAATAGTCTCTGAGAGGTTGCCCCTGTCTACTGATGAATAACTCTAATAAATTTCCCCTGAATCAATCCTGTAAGTGCAATTGCAACTTCTATATGAAGTCACCAAGTACGACAATCTTCAACTGATATTTCACAGTCTCAGTATGCCAGATCTTGAAGAGGTATCGTTCTCCAAAATCGTTTGTCTGCTGAAACCCTAGGTTTTGCAAACTCCAATGCTCAGAGCAAAAAGAAGACAAATTGAATAATCAAGACATAAGAGTTCGATTTGTCTTTAGCTGTGAATATATAGCTTCTCTTGAAAATTCGACCCAAAACCTCTTTTAATAATCATTTAAATAAATGATTAAATACGCCCCTTTTGACTTAGGAGAAATATAATTAATAATTGGTGCCCCATCATTAATGAATAATTACTTATTCATTATGTTAATTTTCACTTTATTATAAAGTATAATAAATACTTTATAATACGCCATTTATTAAATATTTAAATAAATTAATAAAGTGACTTTAATATAAAGTCAAAAATATTAATTATTCAATAAATCATTAAATACTCCGTTATTTCTCCATCTGACCATCAAACTGATGAACTGGGTCGACTCTGAGCTAAACAGTTGAACCAGGTGCCCCTGCCTAAAATAGCAGCTTCCGCCTGTCTGACTTTCTAAAAATAGAAAGTCTCTGAAAACCCACTCTGAAGGATTCTACGAAGGCCTAACCGGAAACAACTACAAGAAAGAAGCTCCTGAACACTGGGTAACTGCCTCAATTGATCCTCTACACATATTTGTTAGCCTACGAGGACCAGGATGATAGGCTAACCACATATCCAGCTACGTTGACTAGGATGGGGACATCACACTACCCATCTCTTTACTAAAAAAAATGGAGTTTCTCCTGCAATCGAACCAACTTACCTTCCCATTTGCAAAACCTTTCACAATTATTGTACAATATGAATCTTTCATTTGGTAAGCTCAAAGCTCTTTCATTTTTAAGCATGTACAATTTCTACAATTCATCTTTGTTGAATATCACCTTTTATGTTTAACTATATGGATTATTTTGAGTCATTGACAATAGCCAATATATCATATGAGTAATGACTCACAAGAACGTGATTCTCATGAACTTCTATTGTCCACTTGGCGGTCTCTGCGTCAAGTAATGCTCATAAGGGATAAGAGCTAGGGCTAAAACTCGTGAAATGAACCATTGTGTAGTATTAGGTCATCCCTAGAAAGACATGCACCCTAAAATTGGGACTTCCAAACAAGTCAACCATCCCAGTACTACACTAATGCACTTAAGAATGGCAAATAAGCTTGCTTAGGTCACTACCATCCTAGTACTACACTAATGCACTTAAGGGACTCAGAAGAATTAATGCCCTTAAACTTGAATAAAGACAAGAAACGAATACAAAGTGGTCATGAATCACTAGACAAAAAGATTAGAAGACCCCTAAGATTAAGGGAACAAAGAGAATGTAAGGAGATGATTTAAGGGTGAAATTGAAGAAGGTGAAGGGTTTCTGACTGAAAGCCTGAGTCCAACCAAGAGTAAAATCTAAAGTGTAAGCAGAAGCTATAGTAGGGAAGAAAGGAAAACTTTCACGGCAAGAGAACACACAAAGGGTGAGCACAAGAAGGGTAAGTGGGAAAAATAGCACGAGATCTACCACTTCCCGACAAAGTGTACACCGACCTTGCCGACCAAGTAGGAGAACCATCCATACCATCAACGTCAAACGAAGGGAAGGCGAGGGAGAAACTACCAACCTCGCCATCGAGAACCATTCATACCATCAAAGTCAATTCAAAGAGAAGGCGAGAGAGAACTTACCAATGGTCTGATACAGATGTATGAAAACACCATATGTCAGATTGATGACCTGCTACTTACAGAGGAATCGAATATTGGAAGATCGAAGCCAGTAACACCAGGACGAAGGGAGCATAAAAAGGACCCTGAAGGTCTAATGTCCCCATTTTAGCTATATGCCCTTCGGTGACTGATAGCCTATTTCCGGAAGCCCGTAGGCTCGTTAGAGGTAAAATTAGGGTTTCCTATTTTATAGGGGTTTTGATGCATTTCTGATGGCTTGTATGTTAGAGTTTCAGATGCATGTCTAGTGGGGTTTTTTTGGGTTTTCAGAGAGCTTCACAATGATATAACATGCAAAGTGTGTTGAGCAACTTTTCAGAATTTACTATTTTTAGTAAATTCTATTTCTGGCAAGTGCCATCTTAGGCAATAGCATCAGCAGTTAGCTTAGTTTCCATTTCAGGTAGTGCAATTTGGAGCATATTTGGCTTTCAGCGTTTTGAGGCTCATTTTGGGTAAAATGATTTATTCTAAGTCATTAATGTTATAATTTCTTATTGGCCCCCTTGGCCTAGTATTAATGACTTAAAATTGTTTTAAAAGGTGGCTTTTGAGGGTGGACGCCTCATTAAGAGATTATTTAAATATTTCTAAAGTAAATATTTCTCCTCAAGTCTTGGATACCTAGAAAGGTGAATATAATGTTTCAAAAAAATTAAAATATTTCAATAATGAAAATGGGCGTCCCTTTTGGAGGGAAAGAAAATGGAAGCTGAAGAGCCAAGAGTCACCTTCAATTCTATAAAAGTAGGCCATTGCTCATTCATTTATGATCTTTGGAAAATTATAACAAAATGTTGTTGGATTGAATTCAGAACCTAGCTAAGGGGAAGCTTAGCAATTTGACTCCATTCTTCAAGCCTGAAACTATGGTTCCCTAGATGGTGGATTAAGAGTGTGCTTCATTCAGAAGTGCACATTGAGCTTCATTGTTGGAGAATTTGATGTTATTTTCATTTTTTGAGCTTGCTGGTTCATACATGGCTGAATGGTGAATTTGTATACAGCTTCAAGGGTGATTTTATTTTGCACATGGGTATTGATTCCTTCAATTAGTATGCTTGAGGTGCCCCTTTTGGTGCAATATCAGAATTTAATATTAAGTGGCTGATTTTATAAGAGAGGTCGACCCTCTCCTAGGGCCATACCATTCATTATTGCCTTGGAAATTGTGCTGGTTGTATTTGCTGAGTTTGAAGGTTGGAAATTGATTGTATCATGGTCACCTTGCTCTTTAAGTGCAGCACTTTCAGTTTGGTTCGAGTTTTTGAAGTGTGGTAAGAGATTTATCATTTATGGTGTGTTGATGTTTGCTGGTTCAAACTTTCAGTTTGCAGATATTATATCAGAATTATTTCAGTCTTTAATTTCATTTCATTACTTCAATAATTGAGAGCATTCTAGAGTGGGAGATCATCTTCTTCTTTGTGCTTTGATTCTATTGTAAACACTTGTAATTTGCAGTGATTCTTTATATTGTAAGACTGAAAACAGTAGTACTGTTTCCGTCATTCTTTACTGCTTTACTTGTGCTTAATTTCTCACATTTGTAACCCTTGGATGGTTTACCGCCAATGTGGAAAAAGAACTCAATTAATTCTCTCATCTTTACCCATTGAAAAAGTGGTGAATTCCCACTCATGAGTGGATGTCTGCCATAGCGGATGAATTAGTTTGTTTTGTAATTTCTTCCCCCCACTGAATTAGTGGAAGTGTGGAATCCTTTCATGGCTGGTTTACCGCCTCTTTACATTCAGCTGCAATTTACTTTCAATTATTGATCATTTACCTCCGCCATATGCTATCACCTCACCTCTTGAAGGATCTTGGTGAACATTCTTGGTGTCGAGTGTATTCAATTTGCTTATCTTTGTTGAAGCTAACACTAAACAATTGGTGTAGTGTTGGTTGTGTTGTGAGAATTCAAAGGAAAAAATTGGTAGGCATATTTCAGAAGGCAACTTGAGAGTGACAAACGCTGGAGAGGGACAAGTGAAGGATTTTGAGGTGTCTATGAGTGCAAGGAAAGCACAGAAATGTACGAATAAAGACTCTCCATTCAAGTTATCATCACAAAGGGCATAACTGGGAAGCAAGATGGTGACTCCCCCAACAAGTCTAAATGTATTAAGGCAAAAACTTCCAAAATTCATAGGGAATGGGTTGGAGGATCATGTGAGGCATTGCAAGACATGCGAGACAATCTGGATAGCAAATGGCCAGGATGACAACCTATTGGCTAAGGGCATTTCCAACAACTCTTAGAGGCATAGCCATAGACTAGTATATAGAATTGGACATAGCTCACAAAGCTACATAGGATGCATTGAAAAAAGCATTCCAAGAGGAATGCAAACCCGTAAGAGACAATAACGAAATTGTAGCAAAGATCTACAATACCAAACAAAGAAAGCATGAAAATGTATGAGCTTACAGTTGTAGGCTCAAAGAACTATTGGTGAAGTTGGAAAACCAGCCGATAGATGGATTGAAAAAGAGGTGGTTTATTGAAGGGTTAATCCCTTCATTAAGGGAAAAAATGAAAGTCGTACCACCCTCCTCCTATGCCAATGCTTACAATCGAGAGTGAGAACAAGACATCCTCCCGAGAGAAGAGAAAAAAAAACGAAGAAGATAGTTAGGAGGAAAGCAGCACCAATGAATCCAAAACAGTACAAGCTCTGAGGAGGGACATGATGCGAATGACAAAAGAGTTGAAAGCAGAGAAAGAGGTCACCAAAGAAAACAAAGAACTATGGTGTATGGAATGCAAGAACGAGCGCCACACTAAAGCAAATTGCCCCAAGAAGTTATTCTCTGACATATACGAAGTGATGGAACATTCCATCAAGGAATGCCCACACAACCTCAAGACAAGAAGCACACAAGTGCTCTTCACTCAGGGGGAAAAATCAACGCCACCAACCACACCACCAAAACCACTAAATAATAATACTAATCCATCTCCTAGTAGATACTGTAATAGACGGGGAAACAATAATAATGGCACAAGAAGCAAAATTTAATATGATGCTAAGGGTAGACCGATGATACCATGTTGAAAATGCAACGAGTGGGGACATTTTGCTAGAGAATGCTAGAGTGACCAAAACAAGGCTAGAATGTTGTGCAAATGGTGTGGACTAGATGACCATGAGGATACAGACTACCCAAACAAAAGGGAAGCATAATATGTTGTATGTGAAAGAACAAGACAAAGCAGTCTTGGCAATCACCTGAGCAAAAGCTAAGAAGGCGGTATATACCGAAACCCTCATATGAAGAAAGAGAGACTTCGAGAAGCAAGGGTAGAAGTAGAAAATGTGACCGCAAAGGAACGAAGGGGTTCTAATGAAACAGCCAGTCCCTCTACAAGGCCTAAGTCAAACAAAAATATTATAAGTATTGCAAACCACCATACCCATACAAATGGTAGACCTCTTTCAGAGCATACCACAAGTACGAGTGGCAATGGCTAGTACCATAGGCGATGGCTAGAATAAAGAAAAAGAAGGCAGGAATGAAGATATAAAAATAGAACCTCCACTACCAGAAGGAGAACAAATCATTGGTTCGAGGATATTAGTGTTCAACACAAGAAAGAACCAACCATAGTACATATGGAGATTTCAGGATGACCTTCACAAACACAATTGTAGATGAGGGATCGGGAGTGAATGTGTTACCAGAGGACACATGGAAGTGCTTGGGGAAACTGACTCTTTGGCTACCAACCTTCCAACTTGTGGGAGCTGATTAGCATGGAATAAAACCCTTACAGATGCTAATGGCACAAAAGGTATTAGTTGGAACACAAGGATTCTTGTTAAATTTTGTCATCATTCCCTTAGAAAAGAAAGCATGCAATGCATTATTAGGGATGGATGACTGAAAGCAGCCAAGGCAGACCACGACTAGAAAAAGAACACTCTATCAATAGAAAACAAAGGCAAGAAGTATGTCATTGACCAACTGAACCAGACAATGAGTGAAGAGGTTGCTTATAACTCAAAATCAAAGGGAGGAGAAACATGGACAAAAGAACGAGGAGGCATAGAGCTGAATAACGAAGGGATATTAGACCTCTAGCACTGTTATGAGGATGAAACTAGTTCCTTGAATGGATTATTCCATTGGCAGCTTCGAGACTATGAACTATTTCTACACGATTGCAACATGATACAAATTGGGGGATAGAAGAAGATCAGGCAACAACAAGCCACAAGTTCCCTCTGAAGTACGAGGAATACAAGGAGGGAGTAACCAAGTTGAAGGATACACCAGCCCATAACTTTAAACAAGATAAAATGATCAAGTACGAGGAGCCAACAATGAAGAAAGTAAACCTTGGAGAATAAGGTAGTCCCCAAATAATTCTCATAGGAGATGATTGGGACCTAGTACTCAAGGTGGAGACATTCAAAAAATTTCTAGAATACAAAGATGCCTTCACCTAGGCATACAAAGATCTAAAGGGAGTACCACCAGAGCTATGTGTACACTGAATTCCTCTAGTATCAGGATCACAACCCATATGGAAGCAGCCCTACAAATGAACAGGAACTATGTTGTGAAAGTCCAGGAAGAGATAGAAAAGATGTTGGAGGCCGGCATAATTTTCAAGGTCGAGAATAGTGATTGGGTTTCCCCGATAGTTATATCCCTAAAGAAGGAATCCAAACAAATTCAAATATGTGTGGATTTTAGAAGTATGAATGCAATTACCATTAAAGACCCATTCCCAATCCCCTTCATTGACTCAATCTTGGAAGAGGTCGTGGATCATGAGATCTACTCATTCATGGATGAGTTCTCTAGGTACAATCAAATAAGCATAGCGGAGGAGGGAAATTTAAAGACTACATTTGTGGTCAAAGACGGGGTGTATGCATACAACCAGATGTTCGGATTGTGTAACACTCTAGACACCTTTCAAAGAATCGTCTTGCACATTTTTGACAAAATGTTGATCGGGAATTTTAAGGCATTCTTGGACAATTGATCGATCTACAGTGATTGGGAGACACACCTGAAAGCTCTTTGCGAATGCATGGAATGATGTAGAGCAGCATGACTCGCTTTGAATCCAAAGAAGTGTCGATTCATGGTACCATAGGGTAGACTACTTGGGCATATAGTTTGTAAAGCTAAACTAAAGACCGACCCAGACAAGATAAGGGTGATAGTACAAATGGAAGCACCACAAAACATTACAAGAGTCCAATCATTCGTAGGTCATGTCGGCTACTACAAAAGGTTCAAAAAAAATTTGCTCAAGTACCTACCCACTTGACATACAAGGAAGGGCCAAGCATTCACATGGACCAAGGATCAAGAGAAGGCCTTCAATGAACTAAAGATATGCTTAATTAGTTCACCAATCCTACCATACTTGAACTAGAGAAAAGAGTTCCATGTACATGCCGATGCATCCAACTATACAATCAAAGCAATGTTGGCACAGGTGGGACCCCAAGGATTGGATCACCCAATTTTCTTTGCCAATCAACTATTGTCAAAGGCAGAAAGAAACTATAGCACTTTGAAGAGGGAAATGTTGGGAATGGTCTATTCTATATAGAAGTTTAGACATTATCCTCTAGCAACACCTTTTACCTTCTACATCGATCACCAGGCCCTCATGTACTTGGTCAACAAGCCAATCATTCAAGGTCGAGTAAGTAGGTGACTATTACTATTACAAGAGTTTACATTTACCATTATTGTTCATCCAAGGAAAGGTCGTGTTATAGCCAACCAATTGTCGAGGATTAAGTCGGGTGAACCACCTGAGGGGGTAAATGAGGATTTTCCAAATGCTCATTTGTTCTAGATTGCAGCATTGCCTCCCAGGTATGAGAATATTGGAGAATATTTGTCCACCTCAACCTTCTTGAAGGAGATGCCACTAGGAGAAAGGAGGAAGTTAGCCCTCAAGAGCAAAACCTTTCAGCTCATTAATGAGTTATTGTATAAAAAGGAATCTAACTATGTCCTGAGGCAATGTGTCATGCAAGAAGAAATACCAAGCGTACTTAAAGAAGCACATGAAGGGCTTGTTGGAGGACATATGGGACCAAATCCCACAGCCTGAAAAATTCTTTTGGCTAGCTTATGGTGGCTAACAGTGCACACAAAAGCCCAAGAATCGATGGTGGGATTCAACAGCTATTAGAGGGTAGGAAAACCACTAAAGTGAGTTTATATGCTAGTATTTCCATCACAACCACGGGAACTCTTCGAGAGGTGGGGACTTGACTTCATTGGTCCATTCAAAGTTAGCCAACTACATAGGTGTAGGTACATTATCATGGCTACGAAACACCTAACCAAATGGGCAGAGGCTCGAACACTCTCAGACAATATGGTAGTCAATACAGCGAGATTCATTTATGAGCAAATTGTCACTAGGTATGGCATCCCTATACAAATTACCAATGATTGGAGAGGACATTTCATGAACCACATCATTCGCTTGACGATGACTAACTTTTGCATATTCCATAACCTTTCATATCTATACTACTTGAGAGCCGATGGACAAGCAGAGTCTACAAACAAAGTGCTTATCTTTGTCATTCACAAATCATGTGGCATTGAAGCAAATTGGGAAGAAAAGTTGCTAGCCGTACTCTGGGCATACCGAAAGACGTACAAGGTGACTACCGGACAAACCATTCCAATTGATGTACTATCGGGAAGTGGTGGTACCAAGCTTAAGGATTGCAATGGAGAACCGACTAGGTGAAACGAAGAGTTTATAAGAATGACTCTTCCAACTCAACAAGCTTGACGAGTGAAGGGTGTTGGCCCAATGGGCTACTGAAGTAATGCAAAAACGAAGAAAGTATTGGCATGACAAACACCTCCGAAGAATGAACTTCCAACCTGGACAATTAGTTTTGAAATATAATGATCGTAATGAAATCAAATCAGGCAAATTCAAAGTAAGATAGCTCAAACCCTTTAAAATTTGAGAAGTATCTAATAATGGAGCCATTGAATTAGAAAATTTGGACGACACTCTGCTAAAAGATAGCATTAACGGCTCGAAGTTAAAACCATACAAGGAAAGGAGAGAGGATATGATCGAGATCAACATGTTGGATTGGACGGCTAGCGGAAATGATGCAGCATTTGAGGAAAAACCTGTTGTTCAAGAACCAAAGGGAATAGTTGTATTAAGGATTCACTCACATTTGACAAATACTTTCTTCGGCGCAACAACTAAATGGATAAAGTTGTATGGCAAGTGGTAATTACAAGCACCCTATTTAGGAGAAAGAATGAGGTATATCAATTACGAACTGAACGGAGATAAGGAAAACAACATTAAGACAAAAGATTAGCACCAACCAACAGAAGATAACTCAAAAGAATATCTAGACAAAGCACCCAATATACGGTAGATGATGATGGCTGAAAACTATATGGTAACCAAACAATCAGGATACAAAGAGGCCATCATACAATGGGAAAAAGACCATAATTTGGTGCCACCTCCTTTACCAACCTCGAACAAATTATGGCGAGCGGTGCACAATCCGGTGGCAAGCCCGACACTTCATGGGGAGGAAGTCAAATGGCATCACCAAAGAGGCGAGAGATTTATCGATAGAAGTCAAAAGGTGAATAAAGGTATGGAAAATCCTTCTATGCTCAAAAAAAAAAATTGACTTATAATATATTGGCACATGCTACGAATATGAATGTTACTAAAGACTGTACGATTCATGTATGTTACGCCACACCTCCAAGATAAAACAAAAAGAAAAAGTACAATCAAGAGGCTGGAAAAGGAAATTAGAAAGTCATGAAGAAAGTAAAAGGAAAAAGCAAAAAATAGAAATTAAAAAATTAAAAATTGAAGAACAAAGTGAGATGAAAAAATCAAATTTTAAAAAGAAATGGGCTAATTATAAAATGGCACAACCTCCCCTCGTAGTATGGTGGGTTTATATTGTACTGATTTTGCCATTCTTCATACACACCATACGGCAATCACTCTGACGGAGAAGGGGTCATCAATGCACCGTACAGCCTAGACAATTTATTTTACATCTCGTACAACCTTGGTATAAACAACTTCATTCCCTACAACGATGTATCCTCGACATCATA
>VDFB02382245.1:0-27610 GCA_007258455.2 Sequoia sempervirens
TGCAAATCTTAGAATTTAGGTGTGTTCTATAGCGTTTAAGTGCCCTATTCTACAACTATGTAGGTTTGATAGTAAATAATTTTCTAGAGTTCAATAAATTTATGATTGTTGCAATAAGAAATACAATTATGCAAGAAAATTTGAAAATCCTTAATGATGAATACAACTTGGAAATGCAATTTTAAGAATATAAAGCACAAAATTTGACTGATCTTATATTGAGAAATCTTAAATTTTAAATCTTGTATGGTTTTTCAATAATAACAATAAACTTTTCCATTGTATACAAATGCCTAAATGAATGTTTTGAACACTTCCATATTTTACTTCAAGCCTAATGCAAGTTATCAATGCAAACATGAACTAATCCTATGTTGTAATGGCTGAATTTAACCCTAGATATAAAATGTAATGCATTTTTTTGGTCTTTTTCAATACTTTTTGTATGAATATGCAAGCCTAAATGATAAATCCAAGCACTCTCAGATCTATTTTAGATTTGGAAATGATAGCTTCAAAATTTTAGAGGTGCTAAAGTGTTTGAAATAGGTAGGTTCACTAAAAAAGTTGATGGGGAAAAGGATGAAGATCATCTTCCCTAATTGGATTAATTAGATTAAAGATGACCTCAAGAGCCACTTGGATACAAACCTATTAGGAAGAGTGAAATGGCAGACCAGAGCTTTAATTCAATTGTTTAGTGTTGGATGTGATGTGATGTGTGTGGCATTGATGTGAATTTGAATGAGTGATTTCTAAATGCAATGATCTAATTATGAAAACTATGCAAATGTAGTGATCTATTATGATTTATGACAGACTAAATGCAGACAAAAAAAAATTAGTTCCAGAAATAAGGCAAACACAAATGCACCTAACGTGTAAATTTGATCCTGATCTTTCTAGTCTAGGGTGCAAGGGTGCCCTATACTATCCTCCTCTTTTCTCATGTCTAAAAATGTAGGCTTTAGGACACTAGTCTATATCTTCTATCTTCTAGGTTTTGTTGTCGTAGCTTGTCAACTTGTAGGGTTAGAGTGCATGAATAAACAAGTAGCCTTTAATCTTCCTTCAACTTACTTTCAATCTACAACATTTACACATGATAGGAGAGGAAGGGTTCAGCCATATAGTGGTCTATCTTAGTCAAACCCCGTGTTGGTATTTCTACCTCCACAATGGAAAATTATGATAAAAGATAGTGTACACTTGGATAGATAGAGACTAATTGACAAAAAAGTAATAAATTGACAACTTGTTGCAACTCACCACTTCAAATTTGTTCTCCTTGATGAACTGAAGTCATACTCATCACCTTCAAGGATCAATTGTTGCTTTATTTGTTTTGATTTGATGACCTAAAAGTGTTAGAAATCATAAACAAAATGCATGCGAAACATATGAAAAACTTAAATGGGTCAGTGTAGGATCATGGGGTCCAAACTAGGCCCTTAAGTGGCAATAAAATTCAGAAAAAAAAAGAGTTAGACAACTTCACATAAAAATTTGAATAAGTTATTAATATAATTTGAAAAATAGGTAAGAACAAAGTTTGTAGCTAATTGAATGCATTTTCTAAGATATTAGTCCATTTTTGGAAATAAATAAATATATTTGGTGACAATTTCAAATTTCAATGTAGTAGTACTAAATTTTTAGGGAAAAATAAAAAGTAGGTGTATGTCTAACCAACCTAAGTACAAGAAAAGAATAGTATTTTTTTTTAAACTTTCAATATAAGTAGAGGACACATGCCCGGATGTGCCACATTTTTTTTGTAATTTTTTTGAAGTAAATAATTAGTTATGATTTTTTTATTAAAACATTTTAAAAATATTTAAACTTGTTTGTTTGACCACCATAACTTGGTCAAAATTTTATGAAATTCTTTTCTTCTTATTTTTTTTATCCGATATTACAAGAAGCATAAAATGTGTTGCACCTTTTAGATTCAAAAAATGTTAAATCATCTAAGAATTATAGATGTTTTTCAATTAGCCTATCAATTAGGACTTTAGTCAAAATGCATGTAGAAAATCAATAATAATTATCTATTTAATTCCAAATAAGGCATATCTTATATTGGTGGAAAGATGACAATTTTATCAATAAACCCTTTTTGTTTCATCAAATTTAGATTAAAAAAAGTCATCGGCCATTTTTTTGTCATATCACCACTTTTTGGACCCCCATGATCCTACACTAACCAACATAATATATGACATGATGTTTAGATGATGAAATGTTGCAATAATCTTGATAATTCTACTCTTGAATTCTTTTTAGAATCTTCAATTTTCTCAATAATAATGCTTCTCTTAAAATGGTGAAAATACCTTGTATTTATATGGAATAATGCTAATTTCCCAAAAATAAAATATTGATAGATGACATTTGAAATTGGAAGTTAAAATAATAAATTATCAACACCAATATATTCAAATTTGGAGCTAACTTTAGTGGTCGAGGATGTAGTGTGCCCTAGGCTAGATCCTTCCTTTTTAGGAATCAAAAGTGTTGGGGGGAAATATTAAAAGCATAGTTTGAATTCTCATGTTTGATTTTCCAATTTAATATTTATAAAAATAGGCAATTAATGCATAATAGTCCAAGCACATAGGGGGGAGCAAAACCTAGTGTTAAATTGTCAAGGGCAACATTTTTTGACACTATAGTTCTCTAACCACAAGGTTACTCTATTAATAATAGAATTAAGGGAAAGGCCCTGGTTCACCTTAGCAACCATAGAGGATACGGGAAATGATGCACATTATTTGTCAACAACAATAAGGTTCCAAGACTTCTATTGAGATTGCTTATAATTGGAACCTAAAAGAGTTTTGAAGTTAAACTATCCCTCATTTTTTATGTCAAGTGTAGAGGAACACCCTCAACACCTAGAGTTGATGCTCATAGACAACTAGTATCCACAAGACAACATTAGTCTGCACCTCATTCATCAAGGCATATAAGTAAGATGGGTTAGAAAGAGAAGCAAAATACAGGGGGGATAAAGCACCTAACTCCAACCATGACTCATGAATTATCAAGACTACAATAGGAGAAGCGAACAATAGAGGGGATGTTGCCCCTCAATCTTATCATAATTCTTAAATAGCCAATACCATAACCTTTTCATTCAATGGAAAATGAGAGATAAGGAAACCCTAGCATAAATCTTTCTTAGGCCCAAATGCTTTGAAAACCGTCATTGGAGAAGAAATTAGCAAAGAGGAACCCTATCCTCAACCCCTTAAGTGAATAATTAAAGATGAATTTTATAATTCTTAGAGATTGAACATTAGGCATGTAGCCCAATGCCCTCTAATTTCTCTTCCTCTTCTTCATTAAGTAGGATTTTTCACTCATCCTCTAGCTCATCATAAAAAATCCTATCAACATCCTCATCCCCTTGGTCTTTCTCACCACCTTCTAGTCAAATACCACCCAATCCTTGTTTAAAATTTGAATTCCCACTTAAATACAACATCCATGTATTTATAATACAATATTAGGAAAAAAATTAATTTCATACACATTATTAACAATAAACTTGAATTATTAACTAGCCCTTCCAATCTTTAACCTTATCAAGACAATAACCTCAAATCACTTTACACCATAGGACATAGAGAAGTTATCCCACAAACTAAGATTATAATTTCTTTTCAAAACCAAATGGTTTAACCCCTAAAGAGCAATAATCAAATAGTAAATTCTCTTCTAAGTATTAGAAAATTCAAAACTAATATTGATTGTGTCCTATTGAGTAACTTGTTTCTCATTTATTATAAGACCATAAGGTTTAATGTATTTATTAAACTATTTGTAAGGAAAATACCCTCTATATAGAGCAAAGAGTTTTTCATCTTGCTCAATAGACTATTAAATAGATCTAAGAGGAGAAAAATGATCATGATTGACTTCCTTTATATCCCACTCCACAACATATTTCCTATCTTTCTCCCATGCCTTCTAGATGGACCCAAATATTATAGTGCCCCTGATATGATTGCTAAAGTTACAAAATAGCAAATTAACAAGATTGAGTCTTTTCCAATTTAGCTTACATTTAGGAAAACTAAAACTAATATTGTGTCTTATTAGAACATTCTAAGGCTCACAAACATCAAGATCCTTGAGCACTCCATTGACTACAAGAGCAACACCCTATAAGAACAAATTTATTATCCCTATACTTCCCTTATTTTCGGGTTTACAACAAATGTAGACCAACTAACAACTTGTATTTTCTTAAAAAAATTGTGATCAAAACAAAAGAAATGTTCCTTAAGAACTACTCAAACTAACCCATATAAAGCAAGAAAACCGTCCAAACAAAAAAGAAATATATAGAAAAAGAAGCAAATATTTTTGACACACTTAGAAATCTTTCTACAATAGATACAATAGATAAATTAGATTTCCACTTAAAAATCTTCCTTTTGACTTTTTCCATCACCCATGCCCACATAGATTTCAAGAGTGAGAAAAGAAAATTGAAAACCAAGTTATCTAACCTGATTGTAAGGTCCACTTCCAATCCCCACCCTTTTTGACCACCCAATAGGAGGGTGATCTTTCTAGCACAAAATAACCGTCGATATATACTATTGATGAAACTTTAGCTCTTTATGATCTAGTTGCTTTTGACCGGTGCCCCTGATTTTGATGTTGGATCCAAGGTGCTAATATCTGTTATAACTATGGTTAGTAGCTTGCTGCTTTAACCTTGAGGCTTACGTATTGTAACCTCTTTGTCAACTGCAGTATAAGGGGAAAGAAATCTCGTAACCTACACGGGGTGTATGGAAATTTGCAGCTTACTTAATACTTCTTATAGAACGTTGATGGGTAATATTCTACCAAGATCTGTAGAGCATATACATACCACTTTCCATTACGGGCACTGCTGGGCTCGATGAACATGACACCAATCAAGGAATTCATCTATGTGGATAGATTGATTTCATGTAATAACCTCCATTTTACCCATGAAATCGAAAATCTTATCAACAACAATATGATCTTAGACTAAGAGAATATCTAAGGCTATATTGAAAGTAGCCCTTGTTATTCAAAATACATCATAGCATAAAATCTATATGCATTTGGTTATTTCCATGTCAAGAAATTTTTCAAATAAAGACAGAACACTAGTTATTACACTCTTATTTGCAGATGATGGGCTAAAAATTTGCACCTATTGGCGCAACTGCTATTACTCTAATAACTAAGGAGATATCTACTGCTCTGTTTTGTCATGTGATGACTCTATGCTGAAATGTGTGACAGATTATTGACATTTTTGTGGGATAGTCACTACAGATTTCCTTTTGTCTTCTTATAATTATCTCACAGGTTTCTTAATGAGTCAATCAGCCAGTTGTATTAGGAGGGTTGTGTGAACTCAGTGAGATATGTGCAAAGGCCCTTGATGACTTCAAATAAAACATTGTGCAAAAGCTTTAACTACACATATATATCCTTTAGTAAAACACCAACCATGTCTAAGTCAAATTAGTGCACTGATTTTCCCATCTTTAACAAGGTAGCGACTATTGCAATTCTTAGGCTCCACAGCTGGTTCCATTAAAATTTCCAATCGTAGAAAAACTAAATATTAAAATTCACTAATATTTAGTGGCTGTTAGATATGCAACGACAGTTTATAGGATTCTATTCCACATGACAATAGAGAGGACATATTCGAATGTAACTTAGAAAATATATTGGTGAGACCATATTTTTCTTTAGAATTCGCCTCTGACCTGATGAAGCTCCGTGTCCATTAAATTAGACTATAGAACATGTCAACCCAAATCTATCGACAATGGGCATCTGACAATTTGAAAACCTTACATGACAGTAAACCTCTGCCACTAAGTGACCAGAGAAAAGAGAAAACTGAAAACTGAACTCCTTACCTTCACAGCAGAGGAAATAGCAACTCAGACAATATTGATAATGCCAAAATTATCATCTTACACATGTTGTACGAAATCAAATGTGTTATAGAGTAACATGCAGATTTTTATTTCATGGCTATCAATGTAAAATAAGTCATACCTAAATCAAGGATGGATTGGGCATCAAGAAGGTTGGTAGTTAGCACCCAGTAGTAAATGAGAGATCCTAGATTTGACTTCTACCTGATCTATGAAATGATTAACAATCATATCATCTCCTCAATACTGCTAAAGTAAATTTAAAGACTGAGATCTAGAGAAATTTGTGAGATTATAGTACATCTAGATCTATCATTCAACTAATGTAATGTAAGACATTTTTCAGATCTTGAATGCTTTATTTAAGGGTATATGCTATCTGATTAGAGCTCTAAAATGTGAATCAATTCTACAAGCAGCCCTATAATCCATCCTTTAAAGTTGTTCAAAATTATTCAAACAACTTCAAACAACGAATTAACTTGAATTCTTGTTATGTTACTCAAAAATGTGAATCAATTTGTAACGCCCCGCCACGCAACCCTAGAGGAAGTTGCAATTAACTACTCAAACGTACTAATAATTTTATTTTATTTTTTCTATTTAAGTATAAATAACATGCAAGTTCACTATCCATTGCAACCTCCTCTAAGGTTACGAGACTAAGATTACTTTAAAACCCAAACAAGAAACATGAATTGAAACCATAACATTTAATTACTTAATAAATTAAGAACACATACATTCCATACTTGATAAATTACATCAATGCATAAGAGATACCAAATGTTTGTAAATAACATAATTTAACAATAAGATTACAACTCTCATTCCCTGAATGAGGTAAATCCAATAAGCATGGTTACATAATACATCTTCCACCTTGATAACAAATGAGGGGTAGTTAATTACAAGATTCCACTAAAATGAATAAAACACGAAATGAAACTAGATCCCACGAGCTCTCCAACTGAAAATCTTGTCCACACGAACAAGAAGAAAATCCAACAGAGAAAGGTGCACGTTCCTCCCAACCAAGTGGTACCCAAAGGCCCACCCCCCATGCTAGGAGATAGTAACAAGGATTCCTAGACAAGCCCATCTACCTCTAGACACAGGCTGACACAAACTGACTCATACTGACACAACCAATCACGGGTACAACACCAGTACAACTCTAGCATGGTCACATTGCTTCCAGAAATAAAATAGATCAAGTATATTAAGAAGACCATACACAAAACCAAATACCAACTATTGTCGTAGAAAGAGTGTCATCACACAGCTCGACATGGGATATCCTTTGGGAATCTTCATAGGCTCCGACCCCCATTATGGGATATCCTGGTGGCCTCAACCGAATCCCGACCCCCATACTCACTCATGCGGAATCAAATACCTCTCATAAAAACAAGATAGATGACCTTTCCATTCCAAGCCTTCCCACTCATCTCAAACCTATACGAGCACTTGTGTCTATGAGTGAGGCTAAATTATCTTGATTAATGTGAAATACTACCCAAACTTCTTAGTATATTGTTTTAGTTATCACTTGATTAAACCACATCTTAAGGTTACCCAGTTTACCTCTTTGGGCTCTGGCACCTAATAGAAGCCACTCTTCTACTTGACAACACATACAACCCAATCACCAAGGGAATCCCAAGTGCATACTAACAAGATAAAACCACTCCAACTCTAGGAGAAACACATAATGAAAACTCACTCCAAACACTGGAGGAAACAAAACACATAATCCACTCCTTCCAGAGGAGGCACAAACCACATAAACAACTCCTAATCCAAAGGAGGCACAAACCATCCCCGTTCATGAAAACTAGGTAAAACAATAGGATACAACTATACACAGTACCCAAGGCAATACAAAGGTTGACTAACATTTTACGACAACGCACACAATTAAATGAAAAACCCATCTGGAAGACTTACATAAACAATTCACTCCATTTTCCCAACAACAACAATGAGAGAAAACACATAACAAAAAGAAACTTTTGGCAATTAAATAACCTACTTTAGGATTTCCTAAATCCAAACAACGCAATGACATATTGCATGTAATCAATTAAAATAGGATTACTAAATCCAAGCAAAGCAATAATACATCGTTTGCAAACATCCAAGGTAAGTAAAATTACATTTGCAACATTAAGTAATTCAAAACCCTAATTGTTTAATTTCATCATAATTTAAATAAGGGCTAATCCAATTACTTTACTTCAAATTTTCTCAATTACAATTAATAATAAGAATCATTTTTTTTTTAAATAAAAAAAATTATTTTTCTTAAAGAATCAACCTTTGCATCTTTTCTAATAAAAATAATCTAAAAATAATTATATTCAATTATATGATTAAACATATAAATTTTATTTAAATCTCTTACAAAAACTATATATATTTCCAACAAATTCTAAATAAATCCAATTATTTAAAATATAATATATATATATATATATATCTATAATATATGCATATTATATATAATATATATATAATATATATATATATATATATATATATTATTATATATATATATATATATATATATAAATATTATATATAATATATATATTTTATATAATATATTTATAATAAAATAAAATAGAAACAAATAAAATAAAATAAAAAGCAATTTTATTATCCCATGGGCCCCCAAAAGGGAGGAGGACGTAGTCATAGGCTGCACTCCAACCTCCCCTATGGACGCTTTTGCTTGTGTGGCTTCCTCCACACACAGTGTGGGGAGTGCTACCACAAGAAGCGCCCTCCACTAGGGGCACAACTATGTGTAGCCACAGCTACTCCCCTCCCCAACCAATTAAAAAAAAATCATTTTTATTTATATATTTAAAAAAAAAGAAAAACAGAGCACAACAAAAAAAAAAATCTCTATTCTAGTAAATTCTAGAACATGATTTTTGTGCCAGGATTTTTAATAGGAAACAAGATTTTCCAAATAAAACAGACCCATAATGCAAAAAAAATATGTTTATATACATATATATATACATAAAATCTCCATTTTACAGTCAAATTGAACCAATTTTCTACAAAAAAATTACAATAAAACTAATTTTCAAACATAGTATTTTGATTTCAATTTCTAATTTGATATGGAACATTTCAACTCCCAAATAGAGGTTTTCTAATTTCATTTTGTTTCTTTCTCAAATCTTCTATTGTTAAACTTGAAAGTTTCTGTTGTAAGTTTTTGTTTTTCTACAAAAATCTAAATTTCTTCCATGATTCAACAAGGTTTTAAAATTTGTTTCCAAACAAGTTTTCAATATAGAAGATCCTAAATTTCAAAACAATAAACACAAAACAAGAAAGAACCTATTGGAAACTTGAAGAAGAAGATTGAAGTTGAGATGCAAATTATAATTCTTCCAAAATCTTTCCAAATCTTCACTCCAATCCAAAGTGCATCCACCACAAGAGAAAATCCTTACTTTCTTCTTCACAGCCAATTTCTTTCTTCTTCAACTTTTTTAAGAATGAAATATCTTCCCCAAATTTAGTCAACTTTTCCCCAAAATATCCCACAACCACCATAGTTATTTCCCCTCTATCCATTTTGAGGATATTTTGTTTTTTAAAAAAATTTAAAACCAAATTTCTTTTCAACATGACTTTATTATTTTTTTAAAATTTCTCTATTTCAAAGGAATTTGAAACTTTTAAAATTTTATTTTCAAAAGAATTTAAACTTTTAAAATTTTATTTTCAAAAATCATTTAACACTTTTAAATTCCAAAATGAATAACTTAATTCAATTCCACACAATTAATTTAATTAATCAATAACATAAATCTAATCCAAGATTAGATTATGTTATTAATTAAATTAAATTAATTAATAAATTAAATAAAATTTCTAACATTATAACCAGATAAATTTAATAAATTTAAATACATAGAGCCATTTATTTACCTTTTCCAACTTGCAATTAAATAAAATCAAGGAGAGATGAACAACATAGAAGCAACTTAACCTGACTAAAACTTGACGACACACTATGACCAAGGTGATGACTTAACATGGAAAACCTAGCTACTATCTCCCAATTGAATACCGTTGGCCAAATGGACACGCTCAAACCTGTGAAACCAGGTGGAGTCGATGTCTTGTACCTATTGACCTGTGAACAAGGAGTATATCGAACATGCATATATATAATATAATAAGCACACCGTGAAAAGGAAATCGTGGAATTGTAGGGCACTTGCAAGCAAGTCATACAATCCCGTCCCCTTCACCAATACAGTATTACTAACTGACGAATCTAACATCAATAATATAATCCAAAGCATAAAGCATCATTAATTCAACTATTTGCTAAGCTAATCCAAAGCATGCCATAATGATAACATCGGAGTAAAATACCGTCACATCAAAATATAAAATTCACATTGCTTTACAGATTGGAATCAAATAGTAACCAAGTACCATAGTCAAAGTATAAATAGAAACAAACATAACAAAGAAAAACATTGTCCGATCAAAAGGAAAAAATGGAGGGGTGCTACACAATTCTACAAGCAACCCTAGAATTTTATCCTTTAAAGCTGCTCCATATTATTTAAACAACTTCAAAAATGGATTAACTTTGGATTCTTGTTATGCTATCTGATTATAGCTCTAAAATGTGAAACAATTCTAGAAGCAGCCTTAGAATCCATCCTTTAAAGTTATTCCAAATTATTCAAACAACTTCAAAAATGGATTAACATTGAATTCTTGTTCATGCTTTACCTTCTCTAGACATGATTGTTTCATCCTAGTTATGGCACCCAAATTGATCTCATGTTTTGGAGTTTGGAGAATAATGAATATTGAGGAGATAGCAAAAAAAAAGCTAAAACTTTAGATAATATTTTACACATTTTGAAACATTTCAATATATATATATATACTAACTAGAATCCATGCGCATGATCTGGAGCATCTTACGAGTTCAAAGAATTAATATTTAACTTAAAAGATTTTGCTTGAAAGTAGGAAAGATTTTTAGAGAAGAAAACTTGAAACAGCCAGGACAAAGCAATAGAATTACTACTAAAACACCTAATAGGTAGAACTTATACTACCGGATTCCAATGACTCAGTGTCATTGGTATTACGTAGGAGATCTAATATGGTAGATGTTAAATTGGAAGCAGTTACACTTCCTGTGAAAGATATCTTGAGGATCTCCAAAGCCCTGGCCACATCTTTCATGGAGGGCCGATCTCTTGGTGATTCATTCGCGCAAAGCAAACCAACATGATTAAAAGAAAGAAGAAATTTTTTCTCTTCCATGTTCGCATTCACATCTCTCAACAACCTAGTATCAACAATATCTGCTAGTCTATTTGGGAAAGCTGACCTCACCCAGTTTTGCAAGTTCATGTCTTCCAAAAACATGTCATCACTTGGCCTCTTCTTTGTAATCATCTCCAATATCAGAATTCCATAACTATAAACATCTCCCTTTATAGAAACACTCCCACTGAATCCATACTCTGCAAGCAATCATGTTCATGGAATTTTTTAAAAACTATTAAAGGAAGGGATAGTTCCAATATAAAGAATACTCGAAAAAAATTACCTGGAGCAATATAGCCAATAGATCCTTAAGTGCAAATGTTGTTTTACTCAGTGAATCTGTGGAGTTTGGACTTGGAGTGGTAATTAAGCGTGATATACAAAAATCAATCACAAGGGCTATCATGTTGGCTTCTGGGAGCACATTGCTAGGTTTTAAGTCACAGTGAACAATTTGGAACGAACTGTCATGATGTAAATATTCCATGCCATGTGCTACATCTATAGCAATGCTCAAACATTCATTCAATCCCAGTTCATAAAAGTCCTCATCATCTCTGTCAGCATGCAAACGCTTTTCCAAGCTCCCATTGGATGCAAATTGAAGAACCAAACCCTTTAAGTCAGGGTAGAAAAATATCTTGAATGCACAAGACAACTAAGAGGTTGGGGAGGAATTAGTAAAATCATTGGGTTTTCACTATGAAGATCCAAGATCAAATCTCTTCAAGGATATCTAATATGAAATTCTAAATGGTGATTCTTGGTCTTTCACAATTGAATTTTAATGTTGATGTGTGTTCTAAATAAAGTGGATTTGCTAAATAATGAATCTTGATCTTTCATACATGTATTCATGAGGATATTGTATTAACTTGTAATAAGTGTTTGTAAGATCCTTCATTAGTCTCATATTGATGTTCATATGCAATATATTTGCAAAGTATTAAAAATATAATGAATTTTGTGTAAACCTTATTGCTCTAGTTCTAAACCTTTTAAATTTTAACCAAGATTTTACAATATATTAAACCCTTCTTGGTAATTTTAAAAAAATATTGGAGCAATAAGGTATTCATAGATTTGTCAAATCTACTTTAGATTTAGGTAATTTGAATTCATAATATTGACTATGTTTTGAAATACAAGAAAAAAAATCTTCATTAGAACTAATATCAAACTAATAGTCAGAAAGATGGTGTAGCATGTGAGTCAAGATCACTGGGAAAACTTGGTGAAGCTTGCAATTTTACATGTGCCTCAAAATCTAATGAATTGCAATCACCTTCCTATATTAAAAGTGTAGGAAGAGTTAACTCCAAGGAAAATCTAGGACGGGTAGGATGTGGAAAAGATAGGCTAAGGGAAGCAACACCATACACCATGCCCTAAAAGGAAGAGGTATTAATAAGGCACAAAGACAAAAGGATGATTTATATTTGAAACTAGATAACTTTAGATTTAAAAAATTCTCAAACCTTAAAATAAAATAGCATTTGTAGTCTCAATTCGGTTCACTAAAATGAAAAGGGAAAAATGCAATCCCTAGGGTTAGTCCAGAAAAATCAATAAACTCCATACACATGAGCACAACTCATCTATAATAAGGAGGAGATGAAAAGGAATTGATAATTTCATTAGTCATGGAGATCAATTCTGCAATAGAAGACATTGATAGGGATCATATCTACAACGAATTTTTAGAATTTGAGATCTTTGTCATAGAAAGCTCTAAAATTTTAAAATGAAGGTGAATGAAACATTTGCCACAACATTTTCTCATAATAAATTTCCTAAACTAAATATCATATTGAATTATTTCATCCTTCATTTTAAGAATTTATATTACTAATCCCAACTCATTTTCCTATGTTTATTAATACTTTTTTAAAATATGTTTATTTAATTGGCTGAAATAAATTTATTAAAATATAATTATTATCTAACAATAATTATTATCCTAAATATTATTAACTAGAACTTGCACATATAGGAGGTTCAAGGGAGACATTGATAGGAAATTAAAATAAAAACATAAATGAATTGTAACAATGTATAATTGGTTTAAAATAAGTAATAATCAAGTTTTTAATTTTAAATGATAATTTTTTTTGGAATGGCAGCTAACTAAGAGATTCATGTATTAAACAATTTATAAAAATAGATTAATTTTAAACCCCACTTAATATAAGATAATATTACCATAATCATATAAATATAAAAAAAAAAATCTCTTTTAAAAAACAAAATAAAATAAAATAAATATATATATATATAATAAATTAATTATTATTAAATAAGTAAGAAATGTTTATAAAAAAATATTTTTCTTATAGTTCTATTGAATTGATTAATATTACTCATAGATAATAATATATAAATCTCAAATTTCATGTCCTATATTAAATACATTGGACTATATTTCTGATTGAATTATTAATGAAAAATACAACAAAATTCTTAATTGTAAATTTTATTGGATTTAATTGTGTAATTCTATTTATAATCAATAATATTTATGATCTCTATATAAGTATAGATTAGTAAAAATGGTTTGTGCCTTAAATATTTCTTTGACTTAACGTCAAGGGATATTGGCCACCCAAGACCTCCTTGGTGAGTTAAAAGATACTTAGATGGGTAGGAGAATAAGGAGAAACATAAGGAATGCAATATTTTAGACAATTAGGTAGACATTTCAGGCAATTAGGTAGGCTACATAATAACATCTTTGCTAGTAATGAAATTTTAAAATAGGTGGACAACAAAAATATAACATGAAAATATTGATTTACACTACACAGCTAAATAAAAACAAATTTGACTATATAGTAGAAAGATATATCCTAATGCAATGAATTAATCTCATTTTTTTGGGTATGCATGTGTGGGTAGTTTTACTTCAGGTAACTTAATTTTTGGTGCCCCTATTAAATTTCATCCATGCGGTAAAGATGGAAGTGGCGCAAAAAAAGACAAAGAGACAATTTCATGGTAAATTGCATCTGCATGGTAAATTGAATCTCTTAGTTGGTTGACAAACATAGGTTTTTTACATGCAAAATAGTATACGTGGCTCCCTATCATCACAGAGAATGTTTCTTGGCTTTCAATAGAATCCCACTTGTTTCACCCAAAAAATTATACTTCAAGCCCACTGCAGAAATGAATTTTCTCTATGATCATCATCTCACAAAGAGTGGATTGGGTAGGATTACTAAGAATACAACTTAGAATGAGGGTGTTGGAATTTTTAACATGTATGATATTCTGTTGAGGTTTGGAGTAGCTGCCAAACCTACCAAGGACTATATGAAGCTCGACCCAAATGGAATTGCTACTTACCATCAGGTTGATACTGAGGAAAATTTATGCATGGAAGATGAGTTCTAAAAAAGGAGAATTGGCTACAAAATCCTTGGGTGAATATTAGTCCAAAAATTTTGGCCTAAAAGAGTGAAACCGAGCTACAGCTTAACCTACAAAAAACAATGCAATACAAAGCTGGGAGACATTTGAATGAAAATGTAGATTATGTTTGTTGCATTGTATATGTGAATATTACAGTTAGTTAGCAATTAAAGGTTGAACTGGGTGACTTTTAAAATTGGAGTAGGAATAGATGGTGATCTTCCTCTTCACGCAATTCAAATACCAAGAGAAGAGCGAGGCTTTGGGAATGACAGGACTACTATACAGAAATCCCAGTATGAAAGATTACAAAACGATCAAATTCATTGGTTTGAGCAGGAGGCATATTGTGGTGTTTTTTTGATCTTTTAAGGCACAATCTGATGCCATTACCTGGGTATCCATTTAATTTACTCCTTGGTTGTGTAAAATTCTTCCAGAAAGACAATCTTAGGTATTAATGGTTTTTGGCTAAACTAATTTTTTATGTCCTGAATTTTGTTTCAGACAAGAATGTGCCTATTTGATCAGAAAATGCAAGCTGAATAGGTGTAAGATGTTATTTATTTATTCTATATAGTATGGTGCTCTTTAGAAGTCATTAGAACTCTAGTTTCTAGCTTGTAGCTATTATATTTCTTAGGATTCTTAAGCTCATAAAATTTTTGGTTTCAAAGATTATTAGTTTTGAATTTTATTGTTAGTAGATAATAATGGTTAGCATAATTCATTTTTTCAAGAGAAAGAAGCATTATTGCCCCAATTAAGGAAGGAACTGCGAGTTTTTGATGAGAAGCATAGGGAACTTTTAGGAAAAGCTAGAGCATAGGGAAATGTTTCTAGACATAATTGATTTGACCTCCATTATTCAACATAGACACAATAAAAGCAAAAGAGGTATCCAGCAGCAATGGTGAGCTTATCCATTTCAATGTGGAAGAAATTGGATTTGGGTTCCATTTTTCAATGTGGAAAAAGTGAGTGTGTATTTTTAAAACTATCTATATCATATAGTTTATCTAACACATAGTTTGCAGACTCGGTGGACTCGCCGCGGACTCGGGAGTCCATAGGCCAGCCGAGTCGACTCACCACGGACTCGGGAGTCGAGTCCAGGAGAGTCCTGGGTCGGGACTCGAGAGTCCAACCTCAGGACTCGGAGAGTCATGAGGTCAGACTCGGGAGTCCCAACTCAGGACTCTCCTATGTGGTTGGGAGTCCAAAGGGGTTAAAAAGAGTCCTGACGTTGGACTCGGGAGTCCCAACCCAGAACTCTCCTGTGTAGCTGGGAGTCAAAAAGGGTTAAAAACCCATGTTTTTTTTAACTTTTTCTTTCATTTTAACACTCAAGTTTGTGAAATAGAGGTCTGCAAATTGAATTGGGGTTGAAAGAAGCCAAGATTATATGTAAACATTTATAATCTTATGATGTTATACATTGAAACTATGAGTATTTGATGACTATGAATGATTAAATTTCAATTATTGAGTGTTTGATGATCATATGACATGTAATATTTGAATTATGAGTGTTTGATAATCAAATTAGGCTCTTATGTTCTCTAAATGCATTAATTTGTTCTTGTTTTTTTGTAAAACTACGTTTTTTTTTTTGCCGAGTCCTAGCCGAGTCTTTTCCCGAGTCTGTGCCGAGTCCCGAGTCTGAGTCATATTTTTGGGCTGCCGAGTCTGCGGTGAGTCCGAGTTTTCCAACTATGATCTAACATACTGAATGCTTGAAAGCGGTAATGCTTAGTTGAATCTCTCCACCACCTTACTGGAAGCTTCTACCCATCGCCTTATTGGAAGCTTCTCCACCACTTATTAATTTTTTGATTTATTTGCAAACTGGGATCCTTATCACCGTATACAATTTGATTATTTACTTTCCTTGCAGTGCAAGCTTTGTAACTTCCCTTGTAAACTATAAAACGGGGGCTAATGTAAGGTTTTTGATATGTTGTTGTGATTAGACAGGAGAACTCAGCAGAGCCCTATATATGATTTTTTTATGTAATCTTCATTCAGACTAATACCAATCTTTTTGTTGCAGTAAAAGATTTTGTGTGTCCTTTATTTTTGTTTATGCTCTGTTTCTATATGCTCTATTTTTGTTATCATTTTTTGCACAGCTATATTTCCTTCCAAATCAAACAATTGGTATCAGAGCCTAATTTGGTTGCAGGCATTTATTTTGTGTGAAACAACAGTAGTGTGAAGGAGAAGATATAATAGAGAAAAAGAGATTTCTCCAAAAAAATTGAAAGAAAAGATAGTAGAAAAAGCTATTTGCCTAAAGGAGCAAATTTGGGCATTTTTAAGGAGAGATAAGTACAATCTTTGTCTTTTTTGTTGTTTATAAATATGGAAACTATTAGCAATAGTTTGAATATGTCACAGCCCCATATTTCTTTGTTCAAAGGAGAGAATTATGATTTCTGAAGCATCAAAATGAGAACATTGTTTATTTCTCAAGGTTTATGGGATTTAGTTGAGAATGGTTATTTAGAACTTATAGATGCTCAAACACTTGCCTCTTGGACACAAGCACAACAAGATCAACTTCAAGAAAACATTACGAAGGAGGTAAAAGCTCTCTTCATCATTCAACAAGCAGTACATGAGGCAATATTTCCAATAATTTCTACTACAACAAAATCAAAGCAAGCTTGGGATCTTTTGCAAAATGTATTCCAAGGAACAAATAAGGTAAAAACTATCAAACTGCAATTGCTTAGAAGAGATTTTGAAAACCTTTTTTTGAAAGATTCTATATCTATGAAATACTTCTTTACTCAAGTTATGGGTTTAGTAAATCAGATTAGATCTTATAGAGATACCCTATCAGATCATAAAATAGTAGAAAAAATGTTGAGAAGTTTTCCTTTGAAATTTGATCCCATTGTAATAGCTATTGAAGAGACAAATGATCTAACATTGTTATTAGTTAGTGAACTTATGGAGTCTCTTCAAACACATGAGCAAAGGATGAATCAATCCACAGAAAAGTCTATTGAACAAGCATTTCAATCAAAGGTAAATATTTCAAAAAATAAAGAGAAATTTTTTGGTGAACTACCAGCAAGATTTAGAAGAAGAGACAATGAAAGTAAAGAGAGCAATAGTGGACGAGGTAGAGGCTATAATAGAAGAAGATACTACAGTAATAATGGAAGAGGTAAGCAAAGTTATTATAAATCACAAGTGCAGTGTAATTATTGTAAAAAAATTGGTCATTATGAAAGAGATTGTTGGAAAAAGAATAAGCCACATGCTAACTTTTCTAAAGAAAAATAAGGGCCCAAAATAATTTTTATTTTACATGTGATGTTACAAAAGAGATTTTTAAAAATGTTTGGCTTCTAAGTAGCTACTACAATAACCATATGACAGGGAATAAGAATATATTTGTGGTCCAATGTAGACCTTATCTCTCAAAAAAATAGGTACTTTCTTATTTTTGTTGATGATTATAGCAGAAAAGTTTGGGTATAATTTATTAGAGAAAATTCAAAAGCATTTTCTATATTTGAGCATTTTAAAGCTTATGTAGAAAAACAAAGCGGTTGTTTCTTAAAGACTCTATTTATAGATAGAGGGGGGGAATTTACTTCAAATGAATTTCAAGACTTTTGCAAAAGAAATGGTATTCATAGGCAACTGACTACAAGTTATACTCCTTAGCAAAATGGAGTAGCTGAACAAAAGAAACGTACAAAAGTAGAGATGGCTAGAAGAATGCTCAAGGCTAAGGATCTTCTAAATACTTTTTGGGATGAATTTGTAGCTACATCTGTTTACTTGCTAAATAGATGTCCAACCAAAAGTGTGAAGAATATAACTCCTTATGAAGCATGGAGTGGAAGAAAACCTAGTGTAGCTCATCTTAAGGTATTTGGATGTATTTCCTATGCTCATATTGCAGAGAAAAAAAGAGAAAATTTTGATAATAAAAGTGAAAAATGTACTTTTATTGGGTATTGTGAGGAAACTAAGGGTTACAGGTTATATAATCCAGCAGCAGAAAGCTTGATAGTTAGTCAAGATTTAATATTTTTTGAAAAGAATGCATGGAAATGGAATGAAGAACAAGAAAGACCAAGAATTGTAGAAACAAAATAAGATGTTCCATCACAGCCTCTTAGCACAAGTGGTGGATCAAGTTCCACTCAAGTATCTCCATCATCAAAATCTCCTTAGAGTTTGAGTCCTCCTCCAAGGAAGGTAAAACCTCTTAAAGAAATTTATGAAAGAACTACTAGTCTTGATTCAATTTCAATTTTTTCTTTATCTCATATTCAAGTAGAACCAAAACAATTTGAGGATGCGGTAAAACATGAAGTTTGGATTAAAGCAATGGATGAGGAGATAGATTCAATTAAAATAAATGCAACATGGGAGTTAACAAAACTTTCACAAGAAAAGGATGTTATTGGACTAAAATGGGTTTATAAAACAAAGTATAAGATTGATGGATCCATTGAAAGACACAAAGCAAGATTGGTGGCCAAAGACTTTGCACAACAACCATGTATAGACTACAGTGAAACTTATGCTCCTGTAGCAAGGTTGGATACTATAAGAACAGTTTTGGCATTTGAAGCTCAATCCAAGTGGTTAGTATAGCAATTTGTTGTTAAATCAGCTTTTCTAAATGGTTTCTTAAATGAAGAAGTGTTTGTAGAGTAGCCATTAGGATATGTGGCTTCAGGACAAGAACACAAAGTTTACAAATTGAACAAGGCTCTTTACAGTCTAAAGCAAGCACCAAGAGCTTGGTATAGCAGGATTGATGACTATTTTTAGAAGAATGGATTCAAAAGGAGTAAAAGTGAACCTA
This sequence comes from Sequoia sempervirens, assembly GCA_007258455.2. Classification (NCBI taxonomy): domain Eukaryota; kingdom Viridiplantae; phylum Streptophyta; class Pinopsida; order Cupressales; family Cupressaceae; genus Sequoia; species Sequoia sempervirens. Next base: position 19,531 of record VDFB02382245.1, read on the forward strand.
CACTTTATATCAAATCCAAAGGTACCAATGATTTACTTATAATATGTTTATATGTTGATGATCTCATTTACACATACAATAGTGAAGTGTTGATAGAAGAATTCGGGAAAGCCATGAAAAGTGAATTTGAAATGACCGATTTGGGTTTGATACATTACTTTCTTGGAATAGAAGTTAGACAATTTAATGGTGGAATTTTTATTTCACAAGAAAAGTATAAAATTGATTTGCTTAATAAATTGAGAATGAAGAATTGCAAACGTATGGAGACACCTTTGGATGTAAATGTAAAGTTGGCCAAAGATGATGATACTAAAAATATAGATACAAAACTATATAGAAGTTTAGTCGACAGTCTTATGTATCTTACTACAACTAGACCTGACATCATGTACGCAGTTAGTCTAGTATCAAGATTTATGCAAAATCCAGGTAAGATTCACTTTTGTGTCATAAAAAGGATACTCAGATATGTTCATGTTACAAGCAGCTTTGGCATCTTGTATACACGAACAGACAACTTTAGATTGGTTGGATATATAGACAATGATTGGGTACGATCTATTGATGATAGGAAAAGTACATTAGGATATGTATCCAACTTCATATCAGGTGCAATTTCTTGGCATTCAAAGAAACAAGCAACTATATCACTATTGTCAACAGAAGTAGAGTACATTGCAGCAACATCGACAACTTGTCAAGCAATTTTGTTGAGGAGAATACTCGTAGATTTGAGACAAGAACAAAATAAGCCTACAATTATTTATTGTGACAATAATTCTACTATTGTTATAACAAAGAATCCAGTTTTTCATAATCGAACCAAGCATATAGATATCCACCATCATTTCATCAGAAATCTTGTTGCAAATGGATAGATTGAACTACAGTTTTGTAAGACTAGTGATCAATTTATAGATATATTTGCCAAAGCAATTTCAAACGAAATTTTTACTAAGATCATAGATTTTTTAGGTGTTACTACACTAAGCATTAAGGGGGAGAATGAAAGCAGTAATGCTTAGTTGAATCTCTCCACTGCCTTGTTGGAAGCTTCTGCCCACCGCCTTACTGGAAGCTTCTCCACCGCTTGAATCATTTTTTGATTTATTTGCAAACTGGAATCCTTATTACCATATACAATCTAATTATTTACTTGCCTTGCATCGCAAGCTTTGTAACCGCCCTTGTAAACTATAAAACATGGGCTAATGTAAGGTTTTTGATACATTGTTGTGATTAGACAAGAGAACTCAACAAAGCCCTGTATCTAATTTGTTTATGTAATCTTCTTTCATATTAATGCCAATATTTTTGTTGTAACAAAAAATTCTATGTGTCCTTTGTTTTTGTTTATGCTCTTTTTTTATTATCATTTTCTGCACAAGTATATCTCCTTCCAAATCCAACAATGCCCACTAGTTAAAAATTATGATCAATTAGGCATTGTCTATGTCTAGAAAGCATGTTTGTTCATTTGCCCCACAATTCATTCTTGCAATAGGGAGGTGCAAGGGTTACACGGTTAGACTCGAGACAATATTTTTGCAGTGTTTTAAATGAAATTATTGGTTAGAGTTAATTTCAAAGTGGGGCAAGAAATATTAAAAAAATAAAACTCACTCAGACCATTGACTTACCCCAAGATTCTACACAAATTGTGTCGTACTCTTAATGATGTCGATGAGAAAAAATGGATAGAGTTTGCAAGAAAGATTTACCAAGCCCTATCATAGCAAAAATTAAAATTAAAATGAGACAAACCAGAAACAACCTCCCAACAGTCATTGCTTCAAGTTGATTTCTTTGCCATTTATCAATGCAACATTTGTGGTTACTAGGACACCTTATATGTCCACTCCCTTCACCGGTTCTCTTAGAGAATGTAATACTTATGGAACAATAGACTCAATCTTCGTCAACACAATCATGGTTTCCCAAAACTACATGATTTTTGTGAGAAGGTCGATGCGCAATCAGAAGAATTCCATTACTACTCAGGGCAGGAAAGATCCCAACCAGAACATAGGCATTTGCATTCAAAACTATAGAGTTTTGGCTGCAAGAGATTTCACTCCTGTCAAAATCTCCTTCTCGACTTACCGGGCAGGCCGTGGAAAATACACTCGCACATAGTCTTCATGGAAACCTTCTTAGATGATCTAATTCACCCTGTTGGCTAGCTGGAGTGGTCTGGAGATTATGCACTAGAAAGCTATACAAAAAAATGTTGGCGAAGGAACCAACAACCTAAAGATTTACAAAGTAGTAATGACTTTATAGCTACAGATTGATGGTGACACTCTTACTGTCAGTAGTTAAGACTGCAATAGGTAGATTTCATATGTATTTAAGAACAATTTTGAGCAGTGTTGAAGTCAACAGGAGTTAGGGTGGTGGAAAAGGTTGAAAAATAAGTAGCTTCACATTTATTGCAATCTGATTGACTACCAAAGAATCAAATACTATATTTACTAAGAGATAGCGATCCAATCTACCAGCAATCTAGCAGTGAAAAAGGTTTGGATTTTCTTTAAATGCCTTCACTCCTAAATGATGGAAGAAGATTTTACTGATGGAAAAAGACTCAATACAACTTTCTAGTAACTTCCACATGATTTAACGGTGGGAAAAAGTTGTTTTGAGGCATGAGACAAGTTTCACAGTGAATTGTAGAAAATAATGTCAAATTCACAATAAAAAGCCTATCGACTAAATATATGAAAAACATCTTTATATTTATTAGTATATAAATAATGATAAATAATTATTACAAACATCACTTTAAATTTCTTATCTATTAATCCTCTTACTCACCATATATATTAATTCTTTCTCAATCATCATAATGCTATTTTAAGAACAATAAATATACATTATATATTAATCCTCTCTCAATCACCATAATATTATTTTAAGAACAATAAATATACATATCGAAGTCTGTTTTTTTATTGATAATGCATGTAACAAGAAGAATGCAGTATTAAACTGCAAAAGAAACTTGCAGCCACTAAACAGATGCAGCAAAAACTACTACAACAGTAAAAAAAAATACATATAAAAATCTTAACACCCAATTATAATCATTTATAAATGATATAACCTATCAACAATTGTGCGTAACACACGTACACTTTCCCGCTCTTGGCCTTCCTTCACCTCTACCCGAAACCCCCCCTTCATTATTCCATTCCTCCTCTCAACAGCTTGGCTTTTCCAATCACACCAGCCTACCGTCGTAATTATCCATTCTCCTTCACGCACGTTGAGACCTTTGCGGTATTTATTTATATGCTTTACCGAAGTAGTGCTATCAACAACAACAATAAAGCATTCAATAACGAAGCTCAGTTCTGACCAGTGGGGAAAGTTTCGGGATCAGTGCCAATTTCAATCACTCGATACAATACAGTAGAATATGACGGCATACTCTGAAATAAAAGACAAAGTAAGTTTAAACTTGACTCCGCGTCGTCCCCTGCTCTTCCGATCAAAACAGTAGAATATGACGGCATACTCTGAAATAAAAGACAAAATAAGTTCATCCACGCTAAATTCCTTCATTTACAGATCTCTTCAAACAATACTACGAAAATATAGACTATAGCTAACGACAGAACAAAGCAGAAAGGTCAGTAACGAAATCAAAGATTGCCTGTTAAAAAGGGGCATTGAAATCGTTACCTTCAACTTATGGATGCAATTCCGTATTACTGCATTGCTGCAATAACTAAGTTCCATATGTTCTAGTACATTCGACTCTTCAATACCTGATATGTTCTGCAGCTTCTCACAAGAGTGGATCTCAATTTGCCTCAAGCACCTCAGTCTGGCAAGACTTGGCAACTCCTCAAGCACAGGGCACTGTTTAATAATCAGCCATGTTAGCCCCATAAAATCACCAGTTCCTAACACTCTTTGCAAATCTCTGCAACTGTGTATAGACAGACTGGTGAGTGTTGTCGGCAGCGTAATGTTCTGTAGCTTTTCACAAGACTGAATCTCAATTTTCTTCAAGCAGCTCAGTCTGGCAAGACTTGGCAACTCCTCAAGCACAGGGCACTGTTTAATCTTCAGCCATTTTAGCTCCATAAAATCACCAGTTCCTGATACTCTTTGCAAATCTCTGCAACTCTGGACAAACAGATTGATGAGTGTTGTCGGCAGCGTAATGTTCTGTAGCTTTTCACAAGACTGAATCTCAATATACTCCAGTCTGCCAAGACTTGGCAACTCCTCAAGCACAGGGCACTGTTTAATCTTCAGCCATGTTAGCTCCATAAAATCACCAGTTCCTGATACTCTCTGCAAATCTCTGCAACTCTGGACAGACAGACTGATGATTGTTGTCGGCAGCGTAATGTTCTGTAGCTTTTCACAAGACTGAATCTCAATATACTTCAAGCAGCTCAGTCTGGCAAGACTTGGCAACCCTTCAAGCTCAGGACACTTATTAATGTTCAACTTTGTAAGCTTTGTAAGATCCCCGGATGCTACTACTCTCTGCAAACCTCTGCATCTTCGTACAGACAGACTCATGAGTGCTGTTGGTAGCATAATGTTCTGTAGTTTCGCACAATAGCCAATCTCAACTTTCTGCAAGCAGCTGGATCTGGCAAAAGTTGGCAACCCCTCAAGCTCAGGACACCCATCAATGTGCAAATTTGTAATCTTTGTAAGATCACCAGATCCTACCACTCTCTGCAAACCTCTGCAACTTCGTACAGACAGACTCATGAGTGTTGCTGGCAGCATAATGTTCTGTAGCTTCTCACAATAGCCAATCTCAAATTGCTGCAAGCAGTTGGATCTGGCAAAAGTTGGCAACCCCTCAAGCTCAGGACACCCATTAATGCGCAAATTTGTAAGCTTTGTAAGATCACCAGATCCTACTACTCTTTGCAAACCCCCGCAACTTTGTACGGACAGACTCATGAGTGTTGCTGGCAGCATAATGTTCCGTAGCTTCTCACAATAGCCAATCTGAAATTGCTGCAAGCAGTTGGATCTGGCAAAAATTGGCAACCCCTCAAGCTCAGGACACTCATTAATGTACAAATTTGTAAGCTTTGTAAGATCACCTCCTTCTACTCTCCGCAAATCTCTACAACTCTGTACACACAGACTGATGAGTGTTATCGGCAATATAATGTTCTGTAACTTCTTACAATAGCCAATCTTAATCTTCTCCATGTAGCTCAGACTCGGAAGACTTGGCAACTCCTCAAGCTCGGGACAATCATGAATATACAGCCGTCTAATCTCAGGGTTACCTGATACGATTCTCAAAATCTGACAACTATTCAATTGAAGACATTCAAACTTCCCACATCCATCAATTATAACCCTCTCGAGGCAACTTAGACCTACAAAAGCTGGCATAAGCTCAAGCTCCGGACAGCCCCGAATGCTTAATTCTACAAGCTCTTCACAACCAAAATCTGCTGTTTTCAAATTTTGACAACCATCCAACTCTAAACATTTCAACTTTACATTCCTATCTAATGTTAACCTCTGCAGACACTTCATATCCCTGAGACGCAAGTCCTCAAACTCAAGGTCTGGACATTGACTAATGTTTAACAGCACAAGATTTGTAAGATCAGATATTCCTGTGAATCTTTTTAGTTTTTTGCAATTTGTAATATCAAGATAATTCAATGTCTCTACCCTCTTTAAAATCACATCAATAAGATTTTCCATGCCATGAAATTCGATTGACTTAAGCCTGGGATACTGAATTCCACTAATTAATATCTTGGATACAATTTTTTCACCGCTAATCTCTAGCTTTTCAAGGCCACTCATCGTGGTCTTAACACTACTGGACTTTCCTCCAAAACTATGTTTTGATATTCCCAATAAATCCGGAAACCCTTTCAAAGAGGTTTCAGAAATTTGCAGCTCTTTCAACTGGGAGGGCGCCTGAAATTCAACATAAATTTGAGTAAAGCTTTCAAAGATAAAAACTAGTCCGGAGACAACCATAACATTCCGCTATAGACTTAACGGATTTTTAATTTTCGAGAGAGAAGATCAAAATACCTGTACACGATTCTTCCACAACTTTTTGAGTCGTCCGCCTTTGATATTCAAACACTGCAAATTTTGAAGAGGAACCCACGAAGGAATACTTGGTTGTTTTGTGGAATTGCCCTCAAGCTGGAGCCATAGCAAGGAACCTGACGTCTCAGAATCATTATTTGCTTGGCCTAGAAAGAATGTAACTTGAGAATCCAGGGACTTGTCGAAAATGGAATGGTAACACCTGATATCAGTTTTGGCGATTATTGTTTTGAAACCCATTGATTCCTGTATGCATAGAAGTAGCTCAGATTTCTGTTTATGTAATAAAAAGTTAAAGATTTCGAATATTACAACTCCAAGGAGAAAGTCTTAAGGGATAACAAGCATACCAAGGATTTCAGTTCTCGAGGACGCCACAGGCGACGAGGAGGGCTGTGCTCCTGTGCCATTTCTCTTCCCAAGTCCCTCAGGTGGTCATGCATTCTCAGTACAGGTCCATCCCATCTGAAAACTTCTTTTCTTTCTAGGAGACACTTATCTATGAGTGTTTCAATTGCATGGTGAGCATTCCATCCTGATCCGTCCAATATTCTTTCGGCTACCTCCGTCGGCTTGCCCACAAAAAAACAAGCAACATCCATGAAAACCTGTTTTTGTTGCTCATCCAATGACTCAAAACTTATTCTCAGAGTGTCCTTTACGTCCCGATTCCGCATGTCACTAACTTTAATCAATTCTGAGCTCCAATAACTCTCAGGTCGACCACGAACGTGCCGCCCCAGAACCTGAAGAGACAGAGGTAACCCTCCACACTCGTCTACGAAGCCGTCAACCAGCTTCTCGTACCCGCTAGATGGATCGGGTTGACCGAAGGCATGCCAGCACAAGAGTTCTCTCCCATAACTTCTATCCATTCCTTTTAAACAATAATAATCAATAATCCCTGCAGTTGTAAGCACACCCACGTCACGGGTTGTGACAATAACCAGGCAATTACCAGATTTTTTAATGATATCCATGACCAATAGATCACTTAACTGCTTTGCATGATCGATGTCATCTACAACAATTAGGCAGTTTAAAGGGGGGCTACCTTGTAGATGGTCTTTGAGACAGCATTTTCCTTCTTCTATACTTCTAAAATTCAGATCTTTGTCGAAGAGATCTTCGAGAAGCTGACGTTGCAAACAAGGTAATTGGTTTTTCACATCTGCTTCTCGCACATCAAACAAAAAACTTGATCTAGTGTAATTCGATTTCTTTCTGTTAGACAACTCTTTGGCAAGGGTTGTCTTCCCTAGTCCACCCAAGCCGAAAATGCCAACCACCTTCTTTAGCCCACACTTGTTTTCAGTATCTTCTACAAGTCCATCAAAGAAACGCCTTTCAAAATCTTCCACAAGCTTGTTAAGCCCAACTGGATGTTCGGCAATATATAAACATCTTTTCCTCTGTACTTCCTTTTGCACAGCTTCTACTATTTTTTGGCAGTGCCAGTACCAGTCACTAGAACTTTATAAAATAAGAGAAGAATTCGATGAGAAAAATGTTAGATCAGATTTGAAGGGAGGGAAAACTACATAATGTACACCTACTAAAATTTAAGTAGAGTTACCTGTTGAATTCTTCGCCGGCTATAGATGAAACAGTCTTAAGGGCTTCCTTCCACGTTTTAAGCAACTCCAGGTATCCGCCCTTATTTTTATATTTAGTAAATGCATCAGCGTAAACTCCCATTTCTATGTGGCGGAGTTCCCATGGCTCAACTTCATAAAACACGGGAATAATTTTGGCCCTACTTTGTAACATGAGCACCAGCTCAGCCAAACACCAAGCTGACTCTGCATATCTTTTGGAAAAGATGGCTATGTGTACCTTAGCAGAGCGGATGGCAGTCTCAATAGAAGGAAATGATTTTCCAAGTTCCTTCACTTGGGAATCAAGAAACGCCCGTATCCCCAACTGCTCAAGGGAGTTGTAAAGCTGAGTAGCCAAAGTTTGTCTGACGTCGTAGCCTCTGTGGTTGATGAACACATCAAACAATGTT
>VDFB02382246.1:0-14470 GCA_007258455.2 Sequoia sempervirens
AAGTCTATAAATTAACCATAAGAAATGTTTTGTTAAGGAAAACATCAAGAGCAGTTCTATACAGAAATATTTTACTATGGCAAATATCAAGGGCAGTTTTAAACACAAAAATATTTTAAGGACAGTTTTAAACACAGACCAGGCATGTGAACTGTTTGGAAGAATAGCTAAAGAGATATTATATTTTCTAAAAAGGACTTTTCAGAAATTTTTGAGCAAAAGTCATTAGCAAGTTAAATTCCACAATCCTTCCTTACGTTCCACTTGAATTCGAAATGGGAGGAGTATGGATGTCCATCACCAGTCTTAAATTTATTGCCTTATCTATCGATTAATCTACTTTTCCTATTAATGTGATTTACTTAAATATAAGTTTAAGGGCTGCAATGGAATGAAGTGGAATGGCAGTAAATACTTCAAAGAGAATTAAACTTCCTACAATAGGGAACCAAGATTTCAAACAAATATTAAAAAAAAAGGTAATGGAGGGAATTCGTTTTCTAATATAAATGAGTGGATGGGATGGTTTACATCAAAGTAGATGGGATGCATGATAGTTTTTTTTCTACTAACTCCCACAAATGATATAAAAAGTGCTTTCATTTTTATATTCTAGAAGTCATAATTCCCATAATTCCCACAAATGATATAAAAAGTGTTTTCATTTTTGTATTCTAAGTCATAATTTTCACCTTTGAACACAGGTATATGAGGCTAGGTGAAATTTCACAAAAGAAGGTCAACTGATCTTCTCTCAGAAACTATTACCTCTTTAATTTTGCCTGTGTAAACAAATTCAACTACACCTTTCTTCTCCACTAAGAACTAATTATTCAACTCATTTTCTATCTGAGAATAAACAAACTTATTAAATTTCTAGATGCTCTAATACCAATAGAGATAACACAGATTTTCAAATGTAAATACTTCATAAAAATAGGAAGTTTTAAACTATACAACTGTTGACACCATCTTAAAACAAACACTATCAATTGCTGCTGCAATGAAAACTATTTGATTTATAAAACTATTTAAAAATGAGGTGTCAACTTGTACAGAAATTATTTTACTCTCCCAGAGTTTCTACTTTAGAGTTTAAACTAATGCTGCTCAGAATAACATTTATTTCTTAAACACAAACATACCAGGTACATATTGAGGAGTAAACTGAGAAAAATGCATTAAACTAACATTATAATATATATATATATATATATATATATATATATATATATATATATATATATATATTCCAGTCAAATAAATATGAGACATTGCTCAGCAGTCTGACCAGAACAGCTGCTACAGGGGAAAAAAAAGGTGCTGGCAGCTTCAGAATAATATAGCAGAATACAGGAGCCTCTCCAACAAACAATCTACATAAAGAACGAAACACAGCGTGCAGTTCAAAAAGAGGAATGTTTGTTTGACAGTAATAAGATGTAAAATGTTGCCAGCATTGGTTCATGCAGCAACATGTAGGAGTAAGAGCTGTTTTAAAAGACAAGTACTATATTGTTTCCAAAACAGCTGTGAAAAATGTTAAACAAAAAAATATATATACAAAGAAGGCTTACAAAACCTCTGTCATTTAAAATGATGTGATGGCTGATTAAGCATTAACACCTTCAAAGTCGCTCTTGCTCGTCCATCACTAACAGTCTCCTCACTTTATCAAGTGAGTTCCACTTAGAGTGGGAACTCCGTTTGCTTAGCTTTTCTCTTCAGCCAATTCACATCCCTATTCACATCCCCAAAATATAGCAGTAATTTGTTGAAAGCCTCCACAACACTCGCTTCCTCGCCCATCACTAACATTCCCCTCACTTTATCATCAACGAAGCTTGACTCAGCTCGGAAGCCCCGGTACTCTTTGCTGAGTTGGTACTCCTCTGCCATAAGCCAGTCGGAAGGTTGTGTGAAAACACCAATCAAAACCCATTTCCCCTCTTTCATTTGGCCGAAGTCCATATTCATGTTGGAACTATCATTCGTCCAACGTCTATTTTTGTTCTCCAAGGTTAGGAAGGTATTTGCTGAAGTGCAATTTATGGCAAAACACACCATCACTGCCGCGTTGGAATAACGCCTCTGCCTGCATCTTAACCTCAACACACTTCTGTATTTATTACTAGCAATCTCCTCCATGCATGAATCAACCAAAGTAAGACCGGGAAAGGCAAAGGAATTCACAACTGATTCCACACCATGCTCTGTCCTTGCGGATATTACACATTCATATGGCCATTTCTGCAAACAGTATACAAATTACGATCAACTAATTAACACTCATATGATAATAATAAGTCGATGATTCTATAGACTTTTATTACCTTTATAGTTTGAAGGCAAGGTTCAATTGCCGATATGTTGCATGCTACTGAGAGCACTAGTGTCCGCAGTCTCTCCATATGCTCCAGATTTTTAATGATTGGTTCATTGCAGGAAGTTACTGCTCTCATCCTCTCCAATGATCTGCAATTTTCCAAGCCTTCTATTTGCTTAGGTTTTCTATGATTTCAAATTCTTGAAGGAAGACTAGATCTGCAAAACTTGGAAGCTCCTCTAACTTATCCCCGCAGTTCTGTATAGACAGTGTCTCAAGATTTACCATGCCACAAATAACACTTATGCCCTTCAGCATTTTACATTTGCTCAGCTTTATGGCCTTGACTGATATTGGCAAGGTTTCGATCTCTACTAACTTGTTATTACTGCAAAGGTCTAGAGTTTCCAGGCTGGGGCAACATTGTTGAGAGACTGAAATCCTTGACACAGAAGTGTATGTTAAATGTATCAATGTGAGATTGCACAATGAAGAAGAAAAGGACCCCGACAGGAAAGCCAATTCTATGATCGGACAGCTCTTAATAATCAGACTTTGAAGCTTGCCAAGCTGATTAAGACTTCCCACAGGCTCAGGTAAAGATCCCAACTTCTTACACGAGGAAATAAAAAGACTATTTAGGGAGGACAAATTCCATATGGACTTGGGTAAAGATTCCAATTTTTCACATAAACCAATTTTTAAATTAGTTAAGGAGGACAAATGACTCATAGACTCAGGTAAACTTTCTAACTCTTTACAATTAAAAATGTGAAGATTAGTTAATGAGGACAAATGATCCATAGACTCAGGTAAAGATCTTAACCTTTTCAACACTGAAATCTTAAAATTAGTTAAACGGAACAAATTTTCAATAGACTCAGGTATAGTTTCTAACTCTTCACACTTGAAAATGTCAAGATTGATCAGGGAGGACAACTTACCTATAGATTCAGGCAAAGATCTTAACTTTTTGCACTCGTTAATTTGGAGATTAGTCAAACAAGACAAATTTCCAATAGATTCAGGTAAAGCTTCTAACTCCTCAGATTGAGAAATGCGAAGACTAGTTAAGGAAGACAAGGAACCTATAGATTCAGGTAAAGATTTTACCTTTTTACACTCTAATATCTGAATATTAGTCAAATGGGACAAATTTCCAATAGAGTTAGGTAAAGTTTCTAACTTCCCACAGTTACAAATACAAAGGCCAGTCAAAGAAGATAACTGACCTATAGACTCAGGTAAAAATTTTAAGTTTTTAGAATAGTAAATTTCAAACTTAGTTAAAGAAGACAAATTTCCGATAGATTCAGGTAAACTTTTTAACTCCTCACATTGATAAATTCTAAGATTAATCAAAGAGGACAAACGACCTATAGACCTAGGTAAAGATTTTAACTTTTTACAGCGGAAAATTTTAATATAAGTTAAAGAAGCTAAATTTCCAATAGACTCGGGTAAAGCTTCCAACTCCCCACACTCGTAAATGTCAAGAATAGACAAGGAGGACAAATTCCCCATAGAAGATGGCAAGCTTGTCAACAACTCACTCCCAATTTTCAGCACTTCCAATTTGCTGAGTCGACCAATGCTACTTGGTATCTCCCTTAACCTGGTACCTTGAACATACAGATGTCTGAGCGACAACTGATTTGTGATATGCAGAGGTAACTCCTGCAATTTTGTACATTCTGAAAAAATCAGAGTCTCCAGCATTGTCATATTCTCCAGAATGAAATTGTTCTCTGACGTTAAGGTGAGCTCCTTGCAACCATAGAAATTGATATACTGTAGATGTATGAGCTGCTTAAAAGAATCAGGCAACATCTTCAGCTCCCTGCAATAACTCAAATCTAGATGTCTCAGGTTTGTCAAAAGGCCAAAGTTGCTAGGCAGTGATATTAGCTTAACACATGCCCTTAGCTGGATGTGCTCCAGTGATTGGAGAAGGCAAAACCCTTCTGGAAGACGTTCGATAGAATCATATGTGTTCCCGGTCAAGGATATCTTTTTCAAATGTTTTAGACATCTTATTGAACTCGGAAATTTGAGGAAACTTGGGGCATCTACAAGATTCAGCTCTCTTAATTCCAACGGAAGCTACAGCCACGTTGAATTTCAATTCAGAATAAACCGAGCAAAAATTACACAACACTTAAAACATATGATTCTATAAATATTGATAAAACAAAGGAAGATACTTACATCAGCAGTGTCACTCCATAGTTCTTCTATGTGTTCAGCATCTGGAAGCTCTAAGACTCTTAAATTCTTCAATGAAAGCCACGATGGAAGAGCTCTCTGCCTAAACATGATCCATCGCAGCCAGACAAGGCCTGGTGATAGTGTTGCTAATTCTTCTGTAAAATAATTATCCTTGACAACAAGGATAGAAGGTGTAAGGCGCTTAAACCTTTTAGTAGAGCCTCTCACAAGCTCCATGCACTCTTCAAAAGGCATACCACAATGGGATTCTTCATAGAAATCATTTGTTTCCGCTTTAATCCCCCGAATCAGTACTCTTTCCTGAATGGAAAATGCAAAAGCACAAAAACCTTATAAGTAAAACAACTAAGATAGTATAGCAATGAAACGAACAATTTACCATACCAGGTATTAGATAGGATATAAAAGAATATATTAAGCTCACCGTGGGCTTTTTCTGAATGTCCGTGATTTGCTGTGCTGACCAAACACGGTATGGTGACCTCCCCTTTGCAATGTCTTTTCCGAGATCCCTAAGTTGATCATGCATTTTGATCCGGTTATCCTTATCGACCTCAACCAGACACTTATTCTCAAGTACTTCCCAACTATGTTTTCCATTCCATCTGGATCCATCCCACACTGCAATAGCCACACTTTTTTCTTCTCCTATGAAAAAACAAGCTATATCTAAGAATATATCCTGTTCCTCCTCATCTAATGCATCGAAGCTTATTTTAAGACTCTCTTTAATGTCATTCGGCAATAATCTTGAAGCCTTATTTAATTGAGAATCCCAGTAGTCTTTGGGCTTTCCATAAAGCAGTCCTCCAAATATCTTGAGAGATAAGGGTAATCTATTACAAATTTTTATGAACTGTTCAACAAGACTTTGAAATTCATTTGGAGGAGAAGATTGTAGGAAAGCATGCCAGCATAAAAGCTCTCTAGCATGTTTATGATTTAATCCTTTCATTTGATAAATGGAGGAGATTCCCCATGATTTAAGAACACCCAATTCACGACTTGTGATAATAATTAAACTACCTGATTCAAAGTTGTCAATTCCAGGCAATAGAGCATCTAACTGTTCTGGGTGATCCACATCATCCAAAACAATAAGTACTGGAAAAGATCTCAAACGATTTTTAAGGATTGCCTTCCCTTCTTGTACATTATCAAATTGAAATGTATTGAAACCAATGTCTTGCATAAGCTTTTTTTGCTTGTCATGTAAAAATGCTGCACCTCGGACATCAAAAAGAAAACTGCATTTATCTATGGAGGATTTTTTCCTATTATATATTTCTGTTGCGAGTGTTGTTTTCCCAGAGCCCCCCATGCCAACAATCCCCACAATTTGTACTTTTTGAGAAAAATCAAGTGCACCTCTTTCAAAGTCATGTATTGCCTCATCAAGACCTACTGGATGTTTGGCGACCTCCAATTGCACCGCCTTTTTCATGTGTTTCATCACAAAATTTACAATACTTTTCAACAACCTTCCTTCATCACTAAACAAGAGAAAACCGAGAAACAAATCATCATCCAAATTAATTTAATAAACAACAAATTAAAACTAATATGAATACATATATATTCTAACAGATTTTAGCTAATAGACGAAATCAATTGTTCATATAACGCAAGATGAATGGAAGATAAATAAATAACATATTAGCATACCTTAGATATATGGAAAGAACTTTATATTCATGAAATAAATTATATACTATATGGCTTTTGGGATTTCATAGCAACAAGAATCAATGAGGAGATTATTAACTTAAAGCATATGAATTCTCCTAAAACATTCAAGAGGTTTTCAATCATGTTGTGACACCTCACAACACACTCTTAGTTCCCCCAAATTGGGGATCCCTCCATTTTTTTCTCATTTTTCTTCCATTCGATATGGTTTTTTAAACTTTAGATCTATTTTTTCCACTTCATCTTATGCACTTAATGCAATGAAAGTTGATGAAATCTCAACCATGTGTTAAAGCAATGATACCACGCTGACAGTAGGGTGTTTGTTTGGTCGAATGAACAAATGTATGTTCAAATTTGCCAATACTTCACACACGACTTCCCCTCAAAGATCACACCATATCGCATTTGGATTGCAGCAACAAGTTTGGTGGAGGTTGATTTCTGTTGAGTTTGTCCATTCACCAAACGTCGTGTAGTAAGAATTGAATACAAGTTTGGATTTATCTATTTTTCTTTTATCCATTTTTGCCCCCTTCTCTTTGCATTATTTTACTTAATGATAGATTATACTTATTTCAATTTTCAATGATACATTTTAGTTATACAGGGCAAGCGATTGAGCCAAAATTTGACTTTCCAGCAATAAATTTTTAGAAGTTCCAACATTTTCATCATTATCTTTACAATTGTAGAATTAAATTATGTTAAATTAGACAAATTTTCATTAAAAAGTCTTCAAATTTAATCTAAATAAGTACTAATTTTAATGACTAGATGTTAAACTTTTCATATTTTAATCACATTTCAAACAAATTTAATGACAACATTAGTTGTAGGAAGTCGAACTACTCTGAAAACAAAGATAATCAATGCATTTAAAACTGAAATAGGAAGTTGGTGCTTGCTAATAGTGCCCAATTCTCACTAAATGAACCCCTATTTCATTTGAATGATTTCTAATTATTCACTACAAACCCCTTGATGGGTCAATCAAAGGATTCTGGTAAACCTCACAAAAGACTCTCGAGGCTTCCCAAATTCCAAGCAAGGAACTATTGTGACCTATTTCTTATGCCCCATTGCACATGGGGACCCTCGCCGGTTTGTTTTTAGGGTTTAGCTTTGGGTTGCATTGTCGTGAGCTCTTTTGCTTTTTGGGTTTCAAGCCTAAGTCAGGAGTCATCACTTGAGCCAGGTTGAGATTTCAAGCCTTGAACTATGTGTAAACATCATAGAAGTGTTCAGAGGACCCCATAGATGAGGATCGCTTGTGCTTTAGTCCAATTTTGACACTTTCTATTCTTTAGGGATTTTGCTTTTTTGCTTTTTGCTTTTTTGTTTTTGGCACTTTTAGGCCATTTGGGGAATTTACTATTTTTAGAAAGTTGCTTTTTCGATTTTTCTATCTTTAGAAACTTTCTATTTTTGGCAAGTGCCATGGTCCCCACCGGTCACCAAGTCAAAGTTTCCATCTTTAGACTAAAAAGCATGCAAAAATCACCCAAAAAGTGTAAAAGCAGGGAAAAAGCGTGTAAAAATCTGAGTAAAAAAAAAAAAAATCAACTAAAAAACACGCCCTTTTGACCAAAAATCATAAAATCATAAAAATCATGCAAAGTATTATTGAAAATCAGAAAATCAAGCCTTTTAGGGAAAAATTTGGTAAAAATTAGATAGAAGGACACAAATGGAATAAAAATCACCTAAGGGTGATCAAAGCTTGAAAATCAAGATGGAGAAGCATGAAGTGCAGGAGCTTGCTTGACTATGGAGAGAAAGATGGCACAAGAGTTAGAGAGATCCACCCATGATCAGCTGTGATGGAAAGCCTCATGGAAAGTCCGACTGACAAAGGATTAATGGAAAGAATGTAAGAAAGTGCTTTGAGAGGAATTAACAAGGTCATGGAGATCTCCGGAGTGCCTAAAGGTTGAATGACAAAGTGCCACTTGGAAAGTCTTTCCACCCCTCTTGAGAATATTGGCCGAGGAACTTGGAAAGTCCACCACAGGTAGTGGAAAGAAACTTGGAAAGTCCACCACAGCCTAGCAAGTGAAAAAGTTGAATTTTTTACTAAGTGTTGGCAAAAGGAATGGAAGGAAGAAAGTCCGCCTTTGGATGAAATAATCAAAATTTTGGCTAAGTATAGGTTGAAAGGAGGAGAAGACATAAGGAAGTCAGCTTAGACTTTGAAGTGAGGATAGAAAGAACTCACCCAAGTCTGCCATACTTAGAGGATTAATGAATAAACACATAAAGAAGTTCACTTGGCTTAGGAAAAGGGATGAAAACTCTTCAAGTACGCCATGGAATGATGGGTAAAGCTGGCAAAGTTTGAATGTGTTAGAGAGAAAGATGAAGTTTGCCTAGCAAAATTTGTCTAAGGCATGGGATATTCAAAGAGAAAATTATGGAATGGCTAAGATATGAAGAAGTCTGCCATGGTGAAGAGAAAGAGAAAAACCCATGAAAAAAAAAAATTGCAAAATTAAAATAAAGCATGGGAAAAATATAAAAAATAAAGAATTAAAGGTTGAGAAAATTGAAAATCACATGGAAACCTTTAATTTTTTCAAAACACTTAGAGAAAAATTGAACTCTATGGATAAACTTTGAATTTACAATGAGGATAAAGATGAAAGGTTAGAAAATTAGAAACTTTCCTCGACAAACTGGAGTCTACATTCGACAAACTTGAGAATGGAACGAATTTTTCAACTTTATAAGGCATTCGCAAGTCATTATCAACTTATAAGTGCGATTCAAGAAGAAGCTTAGCTCTCTCTTCATTTCAAGTGTTAGTATTTTTTTTTTTACGAGAGTTAGAATTTTTTTTCAAGAGTTAGAAATTTCTCGAGGGAAAGAAATTTTCTTGAAAAATAGAAATTTTTTGAGAGTTGAATAATTGATTTCAAGGAGAGAGAAACGAAGAAAGAGATGGAATCATAAGCTTAAGGTCAAAATTCTCAAAAGCTTGCTTGCTTTTTTGGCAATAAGGGTCAAGATTTTCGAAGTTCACAATTAAATTTTCCAGCCACAAAGTAATTCCGAAGTTTGATAAATTAGTTTTACCTTTGTCTTCATTCTATCTTCGAAAATTTCACTAAGTGTTATACTCAGCTTGCTTTTTCAATGAATTTAACTTTCGACAAGCTGAAAGTTAGAATTTTCGTAAGGAAATTTTAGCGAAAATAATTTAATGTTATTGTATTCTCTTTCTCACAGGTTGATGACCAATCCTGGAGGATCGTCAAAGAAAGCACCAATGAAATTCGCCAGCAAGGGAGCCCAGCGAGAGACAAAGATCACTTCCAAGTGGAAAAACATTACAGATACAGACCTTGGACATGTGGACTTTGAAGAGTTCAAGAAAAGGATGTATGGATTGAACGGACTTATGCCAACAACGATTGCCCACAGAATGATGCGCAATGGAATTGTTCAAGCTGCTGGATTTCCTCCCGCAACCCAGTGTGTCGACTTGATAGTCGAATGTGCAAGACATTACAATCCACAGGAAAGACAGATTGTAGCTCCTGATGGAAGAATTTTGGCGCACCTTGGAGCACCAGCTATCCAGGAGGCATTTGGCATCCCTGACCATGTCCAAGCTTCATACAAAACAAAAGGGGAGGCCAAAAGGATCTTTGACGATCGAGCAGATCAATGTGCAACCCACATTAATAAAACATGGTTAGAAAAGCCACGAGCTTCCGCCAAGAAAATGCCTAAGAGGCCTCGCAAAACAAACTTCAAGGAGGACTACGGTGACATCGTTCTACTCTTGAACAGAATAATGGGCAATCCTCAAGGTGCCTCTTTCGAAACTTGGATGTACTTCTTTATTGAGGAAATCACCTCTGGGGTCAGAATGTTTGACTGGTCAAGAATGATCAGTGATAACATCCATGAACAGTTGATCAACCTTGAAAGGACTAAGGCATTTCATATGGGTTCCTATATCGTTTAAATGTTGGCCAGAGCCTATAAATATCCTGGATTGATATGCAAGGGTGTTGTTGGCAATGGAGAAAATTAGTTCAAGGCATATGAATGTTATCCCCAACTGCAACTATCTGCCAAATCTCATTTTAGAAGAGCACACGACGCATTTCTGATGACCATCACGAGGATGCTACAAGGAGGAACCCATCAAAGGCTGACACACGAAGCGAAAAGCCTTATAAGTAAATATGGATCCTGGTTCATCCAGTTTCCTAAATTTACTTACATCTGAATTCAGGGATTCACTGGCAATCCATACAAACTCCTATCTACCCCACCCACAGGATGATCCTATTGGAGGTACTTAGACAACTGGAGAATTTTCAAAATATCCAAAGGCCCAAGCAGAAAGCAGCCATCACGTTCCCATTCTTTATCGGGAAAATGGAAGAGTATTGTTCGTTCGCACAAGCAGCAAAAGGCGCTAGACTAGAAATGCAGTGGTATCCTTTCACATCATATCAATCTCGAGCCAATTTCAATCCTCACCATCACATTGGAATTGTGAACGGAAGGAAGTATAAACACCAAGTGGACCTGGAAGATTACTGGGCTAATGCCACCGATGAATTTGATGTCAGGAGAAGATTGTGGTCTAGACTACCATTCAGTTTGATCAGAACAACGGAGCTCTTCCGCGTGCCAGACCAACTTGAGGATGATGGCATATTCACACAGCCAGGTTTCGATGAAAATCAACCTCTTCCTCTCGTGCGATGGTCGGAACTTGAAACTGCTGACTTGAACACCCTTATGAGGCCTGTCACCAAGTATTCACAATGGTGGGCAGACCAACAGATCAAAGACCTGTGGCTGAGAGGTATGCCTTTGACATACACTCTGATGGGCGAATTAGAGTCTCTCTGATGGGCGAATCAGAGTCTTACTCTTCAAATGCTGGAGCAAGTCAAGGAGATGAGCCAATTGAAAGCTCAAATCCTAGGAAAAGGAAAGAAGCTAAGGGAAAAGAAATTGTAAATGAAAGACCTGCCAAGAAGCAGCAGAGATTGGAGCCTCTTCGTTCTGCCATATCCGCGAATGTAAATGAAATCTTGGACATTGATGAGTCTCTTGGAGACATACAGATTCCTTCTCCTATCCCTGTCCAACTCGAAGATGAGGAACCTCCATCACCCACGGACACCGAGGTTTTGGAGTCAGACAATGAGGTCGACATTTTGGACAATGAATTTGAAGATGGGATGATTTCAGCCTTGAGAGGAATCCAAGAAATTCAGGTCGTGCAGGACATTCAAGAAGAAGAAGATACCGTGCAGCCAACTATTCCTGATTGGCTGAAGGAGAGATTGAAGATAAAGGAACCTGAAAAAGCTCCAATAGAAGATGACATGGCTGATTTCTTGGCTAGACTGGAAGCAGTCAGTGCAAAGAAGCCTACTAAAACCTTCTCTACCATCCAGAGAGATGAAGTTGGGCATCGTACAGTCCAAGTTGTTGTACCGACAGTGGACAAGCCAAGAGAAGAGATTACTCCCTAGGAGTACGCCATCACTACTGTCGATTTAGGCCCTACCACAAAGGGACAAGAGATGGAAGAGTTGGACAATTCTGTTGCCACTATCAAAGCCAGGCTAGAGAAAGATAGTGAAGAAAAGGGAGTATAAACAAGAGGTTGAACGACTCAAGGAGTATATTCAACACTTAACTAAGCCTCTTGATCAGACTACTTCAGCACCCCCTCCACTGATGAATACTTCTCAGAAGATTGTGGAAGAGGAGAAGAATATAGCTAAGGAAACTAAAGAATGGCTGAGTAGCAACAGACAAGAGGTGGTCATATTTGCAGAAAGACTAGCATTGGCATATGGGCAGACTTCTTCTTTGCTCTCCAGAATCGCAACATTGGTAGAAGCATGGGATAATGCTCAGAATGTTCGAGACAGAATCCTTCCATGTCTTAAAGTCCTTAAGGGAGTGTCAAAACAAGAGTTGGTCAATGGAGAAGTGATTGCACCAGGGGCAGCTTATGATTTTGGCAGTTGGTACATGACACTGATCATTCGAAGTGAAATTATAGAAAAGATTAAGGCGGATACAATCCAAATTGAGGAGAAGACAAAAGAAGTTCGAGAGAAGATCCTAGCTATGGCTGCAAATGCGCTTGAAAAAGACACTATGCGAGCAAACAACCTGCAGTTCGAAAACCTAAAGAGTAAAATTCAGGATATCTTCTTCACCACTGGACCTAGCTGCAAGCAAAGTTTGACTAAGGCAGCTGACTTCCTGTTCATCTTTTCCTGTTCATCTTTCGCAATTTCCAGCAACAGGAATCAGAATGGGAAGACACTTTTGCCGGATGCTTGGATGATCTCGATCTGCTAGAATTCAGGATCAATGCTTTGCCACCTGTCACGATCGAGGAGGTTGACATGATAGTTTCTAAATTCATCCAATATACTGCAACCAAAGAGGATAAGGATGAACCTCCTCGAGAATAGCTTCTCACTCCAATTCACTACATGTTATCTGATTGTGCTTTTGGAAACCCTAATTAGGGTTATTTATTTTTAATCTCTGTCGTTGATTCCTAATTAATCTCGGCTGTTCATTGTGATCCAGCAACTCTATATAAACCCTCTCTCATTCTCTCATTAGATATAGAGATATAGATAAAAAGACAGAGATATAGATACATAGAGATAGATAGCATAATAAGAGAGAAAGAGTTTTATGAAATTGTTGCAAAAGACTATTTTGATGATGAAGTTCATTATGCATGAGGTGCTTTGAATTCTTTTATTGTCAAATGGTTGCATGGTTACTTACTTCTCTTCCTCATTGAATGGTTTCAAGTTAGAATTTATTTTAATGTATGTTAAAGGAATGATAGATTGATCGTAAAGATAAGTGAAACTTGGCTCATACTTTCTTTGAATGGATGCTTTCTATTCAATACGTAAAGTTAGACTGAGCCTTTAATGTGGAGGCTTCATTGTATTACTTTGAATGATATTGTTCTATTGATGGTGTTGTTCGTAGTAAGAAAATTTTAAGCACAAATTCCTGGAAGATTGCACTTGCTCTGTGTAGTTGTCGTATTTCGTGGCGAAACAAAGTATTGTTATTTGGTTTCATTCAATCTTTACTGTCTCTTGAGTTCATAGGAATAGTATAGGATTCCTCAACCCTTACTCTTTTTTTCATTTTTTTATCCAAAATCCAAAAATAAAAATAAAAAATATATCACTGCATCTAGGTCATGGCTTTCTGAGTAACTTGCTAGAGTAAATCCCTTTGTGCTATCAGCAAAATCACATCTTCCACAGAGCCTATCCGCACCCAACTTATGAAACATTGGAATTGTTGTATGACTTTTTGGCAATCTTAGCATACTAGTCAGTTTTTCAAGAGAGGATAGAGTGTCTTTGGATTCTTTATTCTAAAGTGCTTGGTGAGTCATAAAACACGCATCAGCAGGAACCTCTTCCATTCCACCATGCATGCTTCATGATGTGTATAAGTTGGTTGTCAAAAACCACATCAAGTCCTATGTAATATTGTTGTGCATTCTTTATCTAAAAAGTGGGATAATAAAGGAAATAACATATATATACCCAGATCTCCCTAGACATCAATTGAAACCAGTACAATACTATCCTATCCATATGGATAGGTATCACACATAACATATTGTACTTTTCAACCCCTTTTTCATAGATCTTTTATAAAAGAAATTGGGAGAATGTGGACCCAAGTTCACACAAAAAGTAACGGACTTTAAAAACCCTTATGAAATGCATCTAGAAAGAAACTAAAAGACAAATTGAGTAGATAATTCTTTTATACAAAATAAAGCTTAATTAGTATGTATGTGACTATAGTCAAGCCATATAGGTTACCCCACATAGTACCTTCTAGGATTGCTTTCTTCGAAGCAATTAGATAAATGCATTTAGTTGACAAGTACCATTTTCAGGATCTCGAAAAGCATGAATTCCTTGCTCTCCCAATAAAGCTCACGTAATTTCTCATTATTGAAGAAATATACATTTGAAAAGGTCAATTAAGATATGGATGATATGGGAATGTGTTGTGGTGAATGGAATTTCTAGCATCCTAAAAGGTTCATTGATAAACTAAGAAGGGCATGGAATAGGTTATAATGAGTTTGAGGATTTAAAAAATGTTATTGAGAAGAAAATATGAATGGAGCAATGAATATTATTAGTTTTGATTAAAACTAAAATTTAAATGATA